>JAQIWG010003484.1:0-17773 GCA_034695025.1 Chamaedrilus cognettii
GATTCCACACAAAACATCTAATTACCCCCCCCCCCCCTTTCCCACTCTTCGGAGACCGTACACGTATGTACCGACTCAATACAGGAGAACAATAGAAGGGAGATAGGACCGTATAGCGACACGATACCCTGTGAACAACCCTGTACGGGCACGCGTACACGTATAACCTACTCCTTGACGCCCCGGCTTTTGTTCTGGTCCTTCTGGACTCTGCAGCCGGCGGGATGGAAGGGGGAGAACGAGAGAGGGAAAGCTCGTCGAACAAACGAGACTGGCTGAGTGCCCGTCTAATTGGATTGCAATTAGATAATGCTTTCGAGCACTTAGCCTACCTTTAATTTGCGAGAATGTTCTGAAAGGATCGCACGCATGCCCTAGATGCGGTACAGCTAGGGCCATTGTATTCAGGGAATTTTGCAGTGGAGTTTGACAAACCAATTCTGGTTAGACATCCACCACCCCCTCCCCCCGCCACCCCCCCTTTGCCTCCGCCAACGGTTGACTCAATGGCGGAGTTGTTAAACATCTCCACTAACTAGGGGTGTGTAGATACTCACCCTATAGGGATAGGTGCCAGAATTTTATTGCAAGATTTTATTTTAAAAGAGCCTGCCTAGACCTATAGGCCTATCCATGTAGGCTATAATGTGCATGCGCCAGAGGCCTACCGGCTTTATTATCCTAGGTACTACGGTTTTACTCTGGTAATACCACAGTAATACCAAAGCAACCCTGGTAAATACTATTCATTTCCTTATTCGCCACTTTAATGGGCCTAGGTAGGAACAAAAAATGCAACAGTCAAGCATGCTAAAATCACAAAAGCAGGAGAAATACAGCCAAGCTATATTTACGAGTATGTAGCCCTAATACAATGTAGACCTATACTTTCGTCTGCACAGATCTGCCCCCCACCAGCAGCTGCCACCTGCGCGCTATGCTCTCCACCTCTGCTGCACGGCTCCCTCCCCCACACCCCCCAATCCCTGCCACTTCCTTCGCGCGCATCGTGGATCCTGCTTCTACTGCAAGCCCCGCACCCCCTGTCCCTCCGAGCCACGGGGGCCGACAGCCCCCGGTCGACTGCTCCGGGTGCGCCCGTCCGATCCGGGATCGTTACCTGCTCTCAGCAGTCGAGCGGTACTGGCACGAGGCGTGCCTGCGGTGCAGTCAGTGCGGGTGCAGGTTGGACCAGCTCGGGTCGACGTTGTTTGTGAGAGACGATCAACTTCTCTGTCGCACCGACTATCTGAGGTACATACATACTATAGTCTATGGTATACATATACTATAGTCTATGGTATACATGTAGGCATAGCCTCATAGGCTCACAATTAAAGTACGTGTGTGGCATATAATAACTATATTTTTATGTAGCTCAGGCTCCATGCCTACATGTAGCTAGCGTTCGAAAATTACCAGTAAACTACAAATATTTAGATTACCGGTAATCTGTTCTTAAATTACCGGTAAACTGTGGTAATCTGTGGTAATCTAGCTACTCGAATTCCTGACCGGCATACTGCAGAACGATTCGAAATATTAAAGAAAATTTCCAAATCGTGCTAGGATTCTACATCGAACTAAGTTCCGTCAAAAACAGCGATGTTTCCAATGAAACTGGCCAGGCTGCTGTCATGAGATACATTAATTTAAAGTGCATTTTTAGTCAAAATCGTCATTTTTATAAGAAAAAAATCAGGATAAATTACCCGAATCGATAATTTATTGTAAATTACCGTAATTTATAATAGATTACCTTAAATTACGGTAATCTAAAAACCCTTTGAAAGCTACATGTAGCTAAGTAAGATCACGTTTTTAATTTGAAAGAAGCATCGTGTCAGCCAATTAGGGGCCTACTGTACACTTGTAGATATTTTAGCCTAGCGAGGATTAGGCCTATCTCCAAATAATATTGCTGCTATTCTAGTCGTCTGTATTTTAAAATGTTCGTATAAAACAGAAATGAGGTGTGGTGGGCTCTTAGCCTAAATTTAGTAATAAAACCTTAGCTGCTTGTATGCGTTTTTCGTAAGCCTAATATGTGCAGTTATTATGCTAGGCTATGCGATATTATATTGAGTTAATTTAAAATCGAAGAACGTGCTTAGCCTACTTAAAATTAAATTTTTGAACAAATGCGTGGGTGTCAAATTCCAGACATTATTAGGCCTCATGCTTGACGATGACAGTTAGACTTCTCAGCCGCTGTAATAGGCCCTAGGCGTGATTAAAGTGGGCCGGATCTCAGATCCGGCCGGATTGAAATTCCTATAGATGCGATCCGGCACCTCACTTTGTCTCAAAAAGTCAGCCGGAGCGCACCTGATCGCTGTCGGGGGCGCCCTCAAAAATTTCAGTCAGCACCCCCCCCCCCCTCCCCGCCCATGACCTCAGTCACGGGAGGGAGACATGATTAGGTTAATTGCCTGCTGTTGACTTCAGCACGGGAGAAAAAAGTATTTGTGACCTACTTAACTAGGGGTCTAATGGGGCCCCACAAATGATAGGAGATCCGGGGCCCCCGAAGTGACACTTTAACCACTGCCTAGACGATAAATGCTGCACCTCGCTGCGCTACTCAGGGTGCACGGCCCAGACGGAGTCTGCTCGCTCTGCTACAAGCCAATCCCCGCCCTGCAGATGGTCATACGAGCCAACGAGCTGACGTTCCACATCGACTGCTTCTCCTGTCAGCAGTGTGGCCGCCGGTAACTTCATTAGCGTTTTGTTCCTCGGTGCTTTTTTTGCATGCAGATTTGCATGCATGAAAAGTTTGTAATTTCAATACAAACACCGAGCAAACGTCACAATGCAATTGACAATTGCTGCCTACATGTACAATTGTACATGTAGGCCTACCGCTACCAGCCGACGCGCGGCGCAGCAGGCAATAGAACTGTGACGTCACTTCGGCGCTTCTAGTTTAGTTATAAACTCTTCATGCATGCAAATTTGCATGCCAAAAATGCATCTTTGAACTACAGCCTTACTTTCTCGTTTTGAATTTATGTCTATCTTGTTAAGCGTCGATCTATATTGAACATTGAGAAGATCCGAATGTATTTGGGGGTGTAGGGGTGTCCAACGTAGAGAAGTGAAAATATTTGGTGTCTAATGACAGTCTGTCTGTGAAGTTTGTATTACAAAGGCTCCGATGTTAGGGCTGCACTGCACACCCACTGTTCAAAAACATTATGGAATTCGAGCCTTCAGAATCAAAGCTTATACTCCGCTGTAGCAAGTTAATTTTAAATTTGTTTTAGAAGTGTTTGATTTTTAAAATGGATCAGAAGTAGTTTCTTGAACTTCGTTCAATGATAGTCACAAATCTGTCCAAATTGCGCTCTTCACTTCGCTCTTGTGCTTAATTCACAGCCCTATTCCTTACCCTAGTTTGCAGACTTCGTTACAAACTAGCAGAGTTTCTTCTATTTCATGAAAGCGGTTTGAACGTTCATTTTCTTCATTAAACTTTAGTCCGACGCTTGATTTGTTCAGGCTCTGCACCGGAGAGCGCTACGGCATGTGCAACTCCCGGCCGCTCTGTGAACAACACTTTCACCAGATGGCAGCAGTGTTAGACTCTCAACACAGACCGGAAGTAGTAGGCGGGGCTTCCCTTCCGTTGCTCACTCAGCGCCACGCCTTCTTGGCCCAGCCCCCACGCACAGTAAATATTGAGACTTCCCCACGACTGGTCGATTTCGATCAACCATTCGAAAATGTTACCCAAAGAGCGTCAATAAATTCGAAAAACCCAGAGTGTTTGACAACAATGGAATTTCTACACGTAGACGAAACAGCAGGGGTGAATTTAAATGTTGAACAAAATGCTGGGAGATCAGTAAATGATCAGACGGATTCAGTCGAGTCAAATGAGGGGAGGGGAGTGAAAGGAAATCCCCAACATCATGGTTTGCCAGAACTTGGAGCATTTTTTGCGGGGGCAATATTTGGAGACGATCGGTCAAGTGGGTACGGGAGCCCTAGCCCTCCCTCTCCCTGACAGCCTCTGTTCCCTCATTCGCTCAACCATACCTCAGTAGAAATGTCAAGCAAATATTGCACGATATTGGAAACGAGGCTGTAAATAGATTTGACTACTGCATTTGACAGAGACAGGAAGTAAAAAACCTTTAGTAAAGAAACATGGCTATCTCAACCCATCTGCTACTTTAACCCAGGAATAGCATAATTTTTCATACGGGCATCACACCTTTATCGTACCATATCAAAACTTTATTCCCAACACAGTGGCAATGCATGTACAATTAAAATCTAGCAATAACGAATGATTTTACGACGCGGCAACAAAAATGTACAATTAATTAAAGTAGTCTCTTCAAAAACATTGTTTTACACTGAACATTCTTATTGAAGCATTGATAAAAAGGGCTAAGTTTAGTAGGCGTAGTATGCCTAAACTAAGGATTTTTGATAACTTTACGCCAAATTTGAAACAAGCAGGCATTGCGCGTGAAAATCGACCATGCTTAGTAAGCAGTTTTTAAAGGCCTGCGCCTGTTTTAGAAGGATCAGGCGTAACTACATGTGTTTTATCAGAGCTAAACTTAACCTTGTTAGTAACCAACTGTACACCTTAAGCAGAAACAGAACGTAACACCAGTGTAAGCGGTTCAACTTGACGATTGTGAGCGATTACGTTAGTGTATTATTACAAAAATTGTGTTTGTATCAACATTAGGATAGTGTAGCGAGCACAGCGAAAGTGTGTAATATTAATATACACATAAATTAGAAATGCTTCAGAAGAACTATGAATCAGAACATTGTAATTAACCATACATAACCTGTAACATGTCATTTTCTGAAAAAAAATTCTGATATTTTATCTGATGTTGGCATTAGGTCTCGTCCCCTCACTAACGGCTAGTTGCTCGACCTCGATCTGAGTGCAATTTAACTGCGATTTAGTGACGTAGTCCAATTTATCGAAATCTTCTGTTGCTCGACCTCGATTTAATGTGCGCATCAGCTATCTGCGAATTAATCTTCAAATTCGCACACTACTGCGAATAAAGTGTGAATTAACGGCCAAAACATAGGGAAGTCAGTTAAGTTTCAGGACTAATATTTTCACGATAATAATGAATATTCGCCACTTTTGACACGTATAACACGATTAGGGCCTTCCGGAACGCTCAAAAATACCAGAGTTCAGTAATATTTATGCAATAATTCTCACTTACACCTAGAACAATTGTCGAGCAACCAAAAAATTTCAAACCACAGTGGGAGTAATGTGCGAATTAGCACATTTTCAAATCGAGGTCGAGCATAAGAGAGATTTGTTCAGACAAGCCACACCTGCAGAAATGTGCAGGGTTTCACTTCACGTTCACAATGCAAAGATTTAATGATAGAAAGAGTGAGAGAATATGGCACTTCTCATCCACTTCTATCAAGCAACCGAAACGTCACTGAGGTCAGGGACAACAAATTGAAGAACAAAATCGTATCCTACTATTTTCTTAACCTTAAGATTGGAATTTCATCTTTCTCTCAATACTTAAAAGGTTAAACCATTGAGAGAATAAACTTTCATTTACATCACAATAGCAGAGTTATTTGTTCAATCTCCAAAAGGGGTATTGTTTTAACACAACGCGCCTTTCGCGTTTTCACACAAAAATCACATCAGAAACAAACACAATGTTCACAGCCATAAATTTCAAACAGGATAGGTCCTATGTTTTACGTGAATCAAATTCTCTTGTTAATAATATCTACTTAACGTTCTCTCTTAACACTACTGTGCACATGAGAATCCGAATCAGAATCCAAATTAACGTTCAGATGAGTTAACGAATTGACGTTCACATGAGTATCTCAAGTTAGGTCAAATTTATTTGAGCAAAATTACTTTGGTATTAATTCAGACCAATAAAAGCCAAAGCAATATGTTGAACAAGTCCAAAGTTTTCTACAAGTACTTGAAGAAAAATTTAGATTAGATCGATCAGCGCAAATTTCATCCTAAATTAAATTTTAACACTAAAATTGGCAGATGAACATTTTGATCTATAAATCAGAAATTTACACCTAGTTGTCGAAATTGGCAGTAAGCAATTTTCACACATAAGGACTAATATCTTGCAGTACGTGTAAGCTTTAGGTGTTCACAATATATTTGACCAGCAGTCTGCCCTACATGTTATCAACAAATTTTAAGAAATTGCACACCAACAGCCTCTGATCTATTCGATTCGCAAGCGCTGGCACTGAAGGAAACTGTTAAAAAGTTACATTTTGTTAATCATACATCACACAACATATAATAACACTTAAATAACACGTGAATTGAGATGAAACAATAGGCAATGTACAATTCAAGGCAGCTTCACTTGTTCAATCATTTGTTTGTTCGATTCATCGCTCACTGGGTTTAACATAGAATACAGGCGCTGACCCGTAAAAGAATCGGAAAAGGAAGAATTGAAGGCAGTTTGAACCCACTCAAAAACTAAGACGAATAAATTCCACTGCTGGTAAAAATATTGGACTTCCAGATCAACACAAGTCCACTGAGCTCCATTCTCCATGTGTTCCAGTTCAGCTAACTGTCAGACACGCCAGCCATTGGCTAAAGCAGGCTTCAAAAAATGACACAAGGCTGTTAGTTTCTCTCCGCTCCGGCAAGATGCAACAAAAATGTATTCAAAGGTCCTCCAGGGCCCTTTTACCCACAACCCCCTGCAGACTGAGGTAAAAAGAGAATAGATCTGCAGCCCAGAGCTCCCGAGTCGTAAAAGGTGCCTAAAGATGGAAGATCGGTTCTTTGCTTGGCCCCGAGGCGCTAGTTCACAGTAATCTCACTTGCATTGATGGCCAACACGGCCATGCTTGCCGTCTTCTTAGTATTAAAGTCCAACTTCCACTCCACACACGAAGCTCAAACGCTTTGTCCAGTCAAACGCAAACTCAGGAGGCATAATTAGCTTCCAAATTTGAGAAGCCTACAAAACTATTAATTTCAACTCGACGGTAACAAATTTAGCATAGGCCTACTAGTAACAATTTGGTATACCAGTTCCATTTCAGTTTGTTTTACACCTGAAATCCATCTTATATACAAGATAAAAATTTTTTTGCTATCACGCCGATAAATCCTCGCTCTAAAAGTCTTTTGTCAACTCCTGACCTATTTTCTGTTCGAAGGGCAGCGCGATAAATACAAGACGCAACAAGAAGTTCGTTACGAGTCAAAAGAAAAATCCGGAACAGTTTCAAATTCAGCACAGTCAAAGTACGCTACCAAGACGCTGCTGAAAGTTGTGGAGAGCAGCGCAAGAAGTGTTGCACTGATGAAAACCTCCCACTGGCTTTGTTCATGTCAGCTGATTTATTCACTGTAAGTAACAGCATGTAAAAAAATTATATTTCAGGCATTATTGTAGTCGCAGTTCTAATTCATGCAAAATGCACACAAAAAAATCACTATCATAAATTTTTCCACGGAAGAAAGAAAATTTAAAATAAGAATTACAAACAGAATGAAGGTAATGAATTCACAAAGCAATTCCAAAAAGATATGACATTTTGAATGCTGTGAATTTTTTATCATAGAAATCCGAGCAGACTGTAGTATAATTGCCAGTCTGGCTAAACCTTTAAGGCATTTGCAACCTTCTTCAAACGAACTTTCAAATGTAAAATTCATGCATCTAATTATGAATGAAATTACTATGAATGCACTTACACTATGAAACCAATATATATAATGATTGAAACTACAAAATAACACAGCCCTGCTAATAGTCCATTCACCAATGCTTACTGTAGAGAATGCTAGAAAGCTTACTGCACTAAGCGTCGAAGCATAGTTCCGTTTCCACTTCGTCCAATCGATACCCTCCCGCCCTCCATGGCACCCCCACCCTCGACCAACGCTCCCTTGGCCAGCTGATCTGCTAGCCTGTCCCCCCGCCCAAGTGCACGCTCCATCGACTTCAGGGTTGCTTTAGCCATGGAACTAGCGGCTTCTGTTGTCGCGGAAACGACGCGCTTGGCAGCGACAGCCATTTTCCCTTCAGCGGGTACGTTGCCGTCAATGACCGACTTCAAACCTGTGAGCAAAATTAAGAAAATTGATTATAACTCAATGTTAAATAATTACTACTATCGTAGCCAAGCCAAATTTTTTCTATATGGCAAAAGCACTTGAAAATATTGATATTTATCCATCTTTTGCTTCGTTCAACTGCTGGCTCTATGCGATCAGTTTACAGAGCAATACACTTAATATAATTATTGCAGGCACAGAAGGGACAACTGACAGGGTTGATTTAGAAAAAAAGTAATGCCTGGCAAAAAATAATATCGTTTGATCTAATAAAATCTTGAAAAAATATCGTACATTACAGTCCCTTTGTATCAAAAAAGGATTTCCCTAGCTTACACAATCTTCACAAGATTAAGTTAAACTTTGTGACATCTTGGTGATCATAGGATCATGCCCTAAAGTCAACTGTTGAAAAAGATTATCCAAAGAAGCACTAAGTAGCTGATGGCTAGTACACTACTTACTAATCCAAAACAGCATATAGGGGGTCTACGCATTCCCCTCAACTCAAACGCATAAAGATCAAATATCACAGCTTCCTGAAAACAAGCTTACAACCAAGAAGACGATAAGCAAAAAGTCAAAAAGTACCAACTTAGATTCTGTTAGGGTTAGGGTTTAGGGCTTGGGCAAGCAAGACCCACCAGCAGCCTGCGAGTCTCCCGGATGAGTATCAACACTGTCATGGGCGTGTGGCCGAACGACAAACGACTGGACCGGGTCCGACAGCTCTGCACACAGCCACACGTTTGGTCATGTATTCACCTTGATCTCTTTGTTTGTTTGTTTGTTGCTTAACAGCACAGCAGCACACTAAAGCTATTTTAGCGTGTGACAAGATAATAAATATATATATATAAAATTTCTCACATGCAAAAACGGTAGCGCATGCAAGTCTTGACTATAATTAAGTAAAAGCACATCAAAAATTACGCAGGTAAAAGGATGATCATATGTAACAAACTGAACATACATACGTGAACCACCGCTGATATAATTCAATCTCACTTAAAGAGTCCAAAACTTTAAAAACAGGCATATCATTAAAAAGCCCCTCCAGAAAGCCGACGTCACAATACTTCTGTCGAGTCAAAGGAAACTCTGGGCGCTTCAAAAGAATATGCTCCACTGGGAGCGGGCTCCGACACGGAGCACACTGAGGTTGCTCCTCAGCTTTCAAAAGAAAGCAATGCGTCGAGTGAGTACGACCTATTAGCTACAGGATATACACAGGGCCATCAATTATACAGAATGACGCCAGTTCTACGTCAAAAACGAAGTAGGTGACGCAAACGTTAATGTTACAGACATCGTGCAAGCTACTAATTTGAAATTTTCAAAACCGATAGCTGACACAACTGGCTTTACTTCTATGTATTACACATAATGGACTCATCAAACTTTCGAAGTTATATGCCTTTAAAGTTGGGTCAATACTTTTAGCCCACCCTGTATCTTCTATATTAAAGAATAGATAGAGGAGATATAGAAATAGAAAGAAGAGATATTTAGTGCTTACAGCATGCAGTTGCAAAATTTCCTTCAAAAATGTCCTGAGGCCAGTTTATATAATATATCAACTAGTTAATGAGACATAAAACTTTACCGTGGACCACTTTGTGGTACGTTCACCCTATATGACTCCAGTCTATGATAGTGTGTTCTCTCTGCATGACTCTATGGTAGAGCACACTTACCCTGTACGACTCTATGGTAGGCAAAGTGAAGGTAGAGCAGAAAGAGAAGGTGAAAAGTGACGACGACGCCGGCTACGATCAACTTCTGGGACTTTCCCGTCGTGCGAGACATGAGAACAGCGACCTGGCCAGAGCAAACATTGCACCGCTCGGATCCAATGGCAGGCTTTTAATTATTTACTTGTGTTTTTTGTAGTTTATAGATCGTGTGTTGCACAAAGATTGTATACAGCCCAGTTTCGTGCAAGAGAGCAGGCACAGCACCGCTTCCCTTCTTTAGTCGATTTTTACAAATTGCCCGGGGAGCTCTGGGCTGCAAGCCAATTCTTTGTTCCTCGGCCTGCAGGGGGTCCAATGACAAGAGATTCATGTCAATTCTCAGAAAACACATCGACTTAAAGCTGCTGCAGCAGCATGCAGATCGTTCCCTATAATATTCTATCATACATTATAGTATGATGGTATATGATTGTCGGGGGGGGCGGGGGGGGGGGAGGACAGAGATATCTAGTTCAATCAGTTGAACACCCATGTTTTTGAAAAAAAAATGTAAGGTATACAGTATGTAATTAATTGCTTAATGTTTGAGAAGACTTGTGACTACACGCTGAGTTTGTTTGGAAGGACAATATGACTGGAGGCTTGGAGCTCCGCTACTACCCCGCTCACCGCAAGTCGTGAGTTTGCTCTGAGGACGGAAAAAAGTGCTGAAAGGTTCTAAGTTTCACACAAAGTCCGACATCTAAGTCTCTTTCAACAAGTACTGCCCTGTTCTATACCATAGAGACAAAAACAGCTCATAGCTATGTAAATCTGTGTTATAGGCATAGTCACGTGTTGTTTCTGCAAACAGGTAGTATTATGTGTATTAGATATGGCACCATTTACATACATTTCTTAAGATTTTCTGAAATTTTATCCTAACTAAAATTTAAAACAAATAAAATCCAATCACTGACCGCTGTGACGTCACCATTCGGTTCGCGCGCGACTGAGTGGAGTTTCCAATAAAAAAGATAAGATTTTCATAAAATTCTCTTGAGACAATCTTAAGACTAAGATTGTCATAAAATCGCTTCCTGAATGAGGCCCCTGGATGACAAATACCGGATCCATGGCTAAAATAAATATTTTATTTACGGAATTGCAGCTGCAGCACTGCAATATGCAGTGCCCACAATTTTTTTTCAAAAACTATGGAATGCCTATAGACAAACATTGTAGAATGAATACAGCTGCAGTATCTCGTACCAGTCTGAGAGTGGAGAGACCGCCGAAGATGAACCACATGGCGTAGAAGAAGACGTGGTTGTGGTACGGATGAAAGATGGTCGTGAGAAACACCACAATACAGTGACCAAACAGCGCGTAGCCCTGACCACACACAGCATACAAGACCGTTATCAAACAGCGCGTATTATACTGCGTAGGGGTACACACTATAATACGCGCTCCACACACAACACGCACCACGACACAGTAACCAATTTATAGTGCATATCCCTGTTCACACACTACAACAGTACAACACTGTGATCAAACAGCGCTCACCTCCCACCACACAAAAATTTGATATTATATACCTAGAATGGCTAGTGGCTATAGCAATAAAATAGTTGTTGATGCACACGGCTTCAAGACGAGAATTGAGGTAGGAAGATGGCAGCATATACTGTTTGAGAGAATTCTATCGGCTGTCTGGATTCAAGCTGATTCAAGCCAATTTTTTTCGGCAAACGGCAGCATCGACCACGCTGCATACCAACCTCAGACAATTTCCTTTTTGTGTGCCGCTGAACTTTGAAAATATCTTCAATATTGTTATAGTACCGGTAGTCCAAGTTCTGTTCTGTGGTCCACACAGAATGAATGCACTACAACATAATGCTTAATATTTCAATTTCAGACAAGCATACACAGAGGGATAGTGATTTCATTCTCTTCAGTAATCCCAATCACTTAGTTTCGATAAATATGTTACGATACTAAGTTAGATTTACTCTAAACTTAAAATCGAAATGTTACTCAACTCCCAATAATAAAGCAGATTCTAACCTAGCCACACGATAGGAGCGAAGAGATAGCAGCATCATCAAACAGAATAAACACTACCTGAGGGATAAACCAATGAATTTCCTCACATGTAACTCAACAAAGATAGAAAAAGATTTTCTGTACAGAAGTGTCAAAAAACTGTGAGCAAGCAGCGCTGAAGAGTCAGCAAGTACGCAAAGTATTGAAGAAGTGCTTACCAGCAAATGTAAGAGTTGTGTTTGCAAGAGTGTCAAACTGCGTACAAGCAACTGCAGGAGACGCGTGTTCAAAAAGTGTCAAACTGCTCACAAGAAGTGCTGAGGAAGTGCGTACAAGCAAGTGCAGGAAATGCGTGTACAACAAGCGTCAAGCTGCGCGCAAGAAGTTCTGAAGAAGTGCATACAAGCAAGTGCAGGATATGCATGTTCAAGAAGTGTCAAACTGAGCACAAGAAGTGCTGAGGAAGTGCGTACACGCAAGCGCAGGAGAAGTGTGTACAAGAAGTGCAGAACTGCGCACAAGAAGTGCAGAGGAAGTGCGTACGAGGAGGTGAAGTATCTGCAGCATGGTGATGCGCGTGTTGCAGACGTAGGTCGTCACCCACAGCAGACACGACACACCCAGCCAGTACCCAAAGCACGTCCCAAACGCCGTCCCCATCAGCGTTCCCTCTTGCTGAACTCAAGCATAATTATACTCATTGTTGGACTGTTGTTGTTTAACATAACAACAGGACACTAGAGCTATGATAGTGCATCGAAGAGAAAGAAATCTAAAAAGTGCACAAAACTGATGGCCGAATAATTGTTTGTTGTTAACAGCATAGCAACCCCTGCAGGCCAGGGAAGAAAGAATTGGCTTGAAGCCCAGAGCTTCCTTGGCAAGTCGTAAAAGGCGACTGAAGAAGGGGGAGCAAATCTGTGCCGGCTCTCTTGCAACCGGACTGTATATAGTCTTTGTGTTACACACGGTCCCTAAACTACAAAAAAAAGACAGCATAGCAATACACTAGGCCATTTGAATGCATCAAAAAAGATTTTAATCTAAAAAACGCAAAGCAGTGATAAACGTTGACAGATCACTTGAAAGTTACTACTATTGGTAAAGTATAAAACATAAAAGTTACTACATACTTAGTAAGCATTTTTAAGCAATTGTAGTTGAAAAGAGGCAATAACGGCCAACTGTTGTAGGTCTAAAAAACTTGAATTCACCTTTTTTGAATGTAGAACTCAGAAATGAGTTTATATTAATTTTAAAGAACTTATATCAAAATAACAACTTATATTCTGAGAATATTTTAATTTTGAATTCACGAATTATATTTATATATGGCCCGGAGGGTCCTAAGAATGCTGTAACAGGTGACAAAGAGGAGAAACAACCATTATCCATTTTAAGGCAAATGAGCGAGAGGCAGCTTGACATATTGTTATGAGGAATGGCTACACCATGTTTCGCTACGGTACACATAGGCAACGGGGCTTGATCTGCCCATCGACAAAAAATAATTTCGTTAGCAGTTGGCCAAAAAATATAACATTTGGCAAAAGGCCTTGGTTTAACGTTTCTGTGATTCCTCGTTCTTAGAAGTTCAATCACTAGTTCTCTGGTGATCAACGGCACTACAAATTGAATACATTTGAGTGGCCAAGAAAGACAGCTGACGCAATTGATTTGACGAAAAACAAGTAGAGCCTGGCAAATCAAAAATTCTATTGGCACATTTTTGTGGGGCCCCAGAACCGGCAGTGTGGATCATCAAAGTCATCATCACTCCGCAGCTATGTAGGGAGGACAACGATCGTTACGCCACTAAAGCGAAGGCGAGGAAGGTTAACTCACGACAACGTGTCCGGAGGACTTCATCTCAAAGAGCAACATGGCGATGAGCGTGAAGACAAGTATCGTCGGTCCGTAGAGCTCTCGCGGCACCGACTGCACCGGCCAACAAAACAGACCACAACTAATATTAAAATACAAAACAGTCAAGATTGCTATCGAAGAAGAGTAAATCAATCTATAATTTATAGCACCTAATTTGATAACTTGATACTCAATCCAATTCCTACGTAGACATAACATCGAAGCGCCAAATCACTAGATACAATGTCCTATGACAATAACACCTCATATAATCACCATCTAAAAAAACTAAATAACAAAGCTAGATCCTAGACGATTATTTCAACAGAGCAGTGATAAACATCACAGAAATTACTGATACAGATCTACAGCATAGATCGCAGGTATAGATTCTATCGGTTCTGTTTCTGTTTTTGTTTTTTGTTTAGGGAACATGTGTAGCACAAAGACTATATACAGCCCAGCTCTGCGCACAGAACCGCTTTCCCTTCTTTAGCCGCATCTTATAACTTGCCCGAGAGCTCTGGGCTGCAAGCCAATTCTTTGATCCCCAGCCTGCAGGGGTTCTGATCTGATACAGACTACCGCTGAGATCACATCGTTATAACATCAAATGAAAAAGACCGTTTACTAAGACGAGATGAAATAAATCCAACCGGCTTGGGACCACCAGAGCTGTGCAGCTTTGGAACAAGGGACATTGCCAGTCTGCAACCATGCAACAGAATAACAGTGTCTGATAGAATACACAGCGTTACAAAGAAACACTGTACAGGACACTTTAAAACACTACCGTATATTAAGGCATGCCTGAATAAGTTTTGACAGATTTCTTACTTTAAAAACCAAATCTATGCTCTTAACTATCCCATCTGGTGCACTCTAATATATTACATTTATTGCTCTATTCATCACCAGAAAACAAGAACTTAAACTTCAAAGAACCAAGGATCAGAAAAAAAATTTGCCAAATGCCTTCGCTGAATCAATTTTATTTTTTTTACCACATACACACTCGCATTTTGTCGCCGCGTTCCGCGCTTACGCAAGGGTAGGCCATTTGCATCCATGGACACCCGCCCTCCACTTTATCCTATCTGTCGCATCCACACGTCTAAATCCCTTTCTTTTGCTAATTGCCAACAACTAGGCTATCTTTTTTGCTGATTCTAGCAATTGGCAGATCGAGCCCTTGCATCAGCACACACACAGACCTGTTTCTGACTTCACGCGGCTCGACGTCGTAGTACGGTCGTAGGATGTCAATGTTAGCATAGAGACTGAATGCTTTGCGCGCCCTCTGAGAGCTCTCCTCCCACACCTGCGCGCACAACACACCCACACATAGAGACACCTACACACACAACACACCCACACATAGACTGAACGTCTTGTGTTTTCTCTGACTGCTCTCCTCCCACACCTACACACACACCAGAGAACTTTGATAGAAAGGACTCACATAACTGGCGACACCCTTGGTGATCTGCCCCTTCAGCCCCTCCTCCCCCCCCTCCTCCTCGCTTTCATCCCCTCCAGACCCGTCTCTGTCCGCTCCAACCCTCGGTCCGGTCCGTTGTCGCCCCCTGGGACCCCTACCGCCTGAAAGTTTGGACAAAACACAAATCTAGACTAATTAAGCCAACGCAGTTGAAAACAGCCGTCGCCACACGCCCATTCATCCATTATTATTTTCAGAATTTTCAATACCGTACATCGTGAATAATTGAATACATTGTGAATTATTCAATTGATTAGTCCATGTGTTTAAAACGATTTGTTTTTTATAGAGATCTATAATATAATCCAAAATTTAACAATACTGATCTACCTTATACTACATTGCTATGGAGAGCGCTATCCAGTTTCAATTAAATATATCATCAGCCAAACACATGGACTAATCAATTGAATAATTCACAATGTATTCAATTATTCACGATGTACAGTATTGAAAATTCTGAAAATATTAGATGAATCGGCATTAGACAATCGTATATAACGCAAAGCGTCCTTGTCTACGTAATCAATAGATCGATCCGAAGAGCTGTATTTTAAAATTCAGCGGTGTGATTCTAACTAATCGCTTGGCATAATCCAACTAAGAATCCCAGGAAAACTTAGTGACAGGCAAATTAGAACCCGAAGTCGGTATTAAAAATTCTAAGGAACAATCTTTTTGTGAACTCTAACAAATTACAGTATTAATATGCTCCAAAGATCTATGTCAATTTTTGTGTTAGGCATTACCCCGCTGACTCCAACTATCAATGGGTATGTTTTTAAAACTAGCGCTACCAAAAATGTGCTACGTAGCAAAAAGCTAAGTTAAAGAACACTTTACTACCCATAACAAAAATGAATGTTACTAAGCCTGCCATTGGTCTGTTGCACCCACGTGACATTCGTGACACGTCACGCTACTGGCTGGCCATGGCTTCACTAATAGATTTGCATTGATGACGTAAGCATCCTAAACTGATACAGGATAAGACCTGTAAATGACATGGGCAATTGAGCGATAATAGGCTATTAGCGATGATAGGATATTAAGATGGTAGCGGAAGGTAGCAACCTTAACTCTCCACTGTGTCTACTACCTTCTGCTACTCGTAGTGCTAGCTAAAAAACAGTTCACTGCGCTCAAAGCATAGTGCTATCGGGTAGCGCTAACTAAAAAAACACGCCAATTATTGTCGCCGATGCCTAAATGCGAGCCTGTGATTGTCTATAATCAGGTCATCTTCAAAGTAAAATTCAAGTAGGCTACAAGCAGCTCTAAAGAAAGACCGAATCTTGTGACATCTATAGGCTCAATCCTGTACAATACCTTTATTAAATCTGCCTTTTCGCAGCGGCTTCAAATCATCCAGAAACGAAAATCGTGCTCTAAAGCTCCTAAAACTGATAAAATTTTTGAAATTAATATGATACGAGTGAATAAAACCATGTCAGATTCACACATAAAATGAATGAAATAAATGCTACAACATATCAGTTACCTTTGATGCTTGCAGATCGCGGAGTTTGCTTAGAAGCGGTATCAGCTGAGAAGTCGACCTCGTAATCAGAACCCTCCGAGCCTGCCGCCTCCATGTCAACTATGGCCGACGAGGTCATCTGCCCAGCAGTTTGCAGATCAACAGCCTATTTCACTCTCTATTTAAGCAATTCTGTTTATAACAAGACTTAATCTTTAATTACTATGATTTTTCATATACTTAAATAATTTTACAACGGCACCTTGAATTTCTCAAAAATAGAGCTGTTCTTCAAAAGGTGAGTGTGCACGCAATGGCCTATACCGGCATATATGACACGTGACTAGTAAATTAGGTTAGAGCAGCACTAGGCCTAGCACATTAGGTAGGGATGCTTCAGGATTATCGCTAGGTTAGGGTCTGCGTACACGGTACCGTATGACTTTTTTATATTAAAGTATAATACATCTATAATACAGATCATATGCTGCGTGTGTGCTACCCCGTCCGAAGAACGCCCAGTAGTTCATAATAGTTGACCCAGTGCTGTCTTTAGGGGGTAAACCTATGTTGTTGTATTGCGGCAGTGGAAGTGGTAGACTAATAGGGGTTTTCACATATTCACTTCATGCTTCCCTTACGCTACCAGCTTAAAGCTTCAAACTACGCCTTCATTTCATTATGTTTAAATTTCGCCGCCTTCTCACCTAACAAAACTAAGTAAGGGAATGTTTTGAATTTTTTTTAAGTTTACCGTTGTTTTCTTTCCAGGGGCGGCCATCTTGTCAACTTGGCAGCGACTGGGAGCAGTGCGCCGGACTAAAAAGCCTTAGGCCTACATAATTGTTTAAGTTTGCGACTGTTTCGTTTTTGTAGGCAGTTACTATTTGTTTACAAGATGGTTTAGATTCTTTAGAACGTTTGTATAACTGATTAATTGATTGTTGCCTTCTGCATATGTTGCTTACGATTGCTGACTTATTTAATTTGTTCGCTTTTTGAGCTTGAAATCTATTGCAGGGGCGTAGAGCAAAAGTGAGAGGCACTACACCAGCCCACTTCCAGCACACGAAAGAAGCTTTTACTTTCCATGCATGACTCGTTTG
>JAQIWG010003485.1:0-17773 GCA_034695025.1 Chamaedrilus cognettii
ATGGTTAGACACCGACACAGCACCCTCATTAGCATACAGTCATAGTTAGACACCGACACAGCACCCTCATTAGCATACAGTCATGGTTAGACACCGACACAGCACCCTCACCAGCATAGTCATGGATAGAGACTTACATCAGCATTCGGCTCTCTTGCACAGAACCTGACTGTCTGTATGTAGTCTTTGAGCTACACACAAATAAGCTAACAAAAAACAAAAGACAAAAAACAAAAGACAAAAAACAAAAGACAAAAAACGAAAGACAAAAGCATCAAACACATATATCCACACAGACGCCTCCCCACGATAATCAGAGATCCGCTCCGCTTAAATGCAAAAAAGAAAATAAAAGAAGATAGCAGGTCATACGAGGTTGCGACTGATCATCTCGTTGCCGCCGATGATGGACAGGTGGAGGGGCGTGAGCTGGGACGAGTCCTGCACGCGTGAGTTGACGTTGACGCTGACGCTGATCAGGAACAAGACCGCCTCGATGTCGCCCTTCTGGATCGCCAGGTGGAGGAAGTTGCGCCCTCGGTTGTCAAACTGCAGCGACGTGCATTAACTTAAAGATGCATTTAAACCAATACAGACATACAATTTTCATGTGCGTGTCATTTTGGCAAATTTCTCTAATTGGTTAAACTCGCAAAAATTACATGCGCAAAAACAGAGCTGCAGAAATACATATAATAGTGTCCTCAAAAAGCGACTAATGCCGCATGCTCAAAGAGCATAGCACGACGCTCATCTCCCTTCATTAGGCCTCAAGCTCCCCCCACGGCCCGATAGCCATTGCACTAGTAGCGTGGCCAGTGGTACGTAGCACATTTTGTGTTTACCTTCGCAGACACAAGGCCTGCTACTCATTCGTAACGGTCGGCTGAGTGAACCGAAGCACGTGCATGTGAATAGCTTGCTCAAGGCTATTACCCGGCAGCGAGCGGATTTGAACACTCGATCTTCCGAGTGAGAGACGAACGCTCTATCCACTGCGCCACCGAGTCGTACAAATCCATCAGTACAAGCTTTCACTTTCAAATTAACATTTTCAAGCCTGCTTTTCTTCTCAGAATATGCAAATAATACAAAACACACTTTATTCATCATCAATTGACATAAAATAAAAACATATAGAGAGATGTGCCTGTACCTGTTCGCTGGCCGTCGGTTCGCGGTCAAGGATCGCGCGGGCGGCCATGTTATTTTTGGTTGCCATGGCTGCAGAGAAGGGCGTGAGTCCGCGCTTGTTGCGCGCCATTACGTCAAGTGAGGGGTGAGTGAGGAAGAGCGAAATGATGCCGCTGTGCTGGTTCTGTATGGCTATGTGCAGCGGCGTCTCGCCCTCCGCGTCCTACGAACAACCAGCGTGGTCTAGCCGAGCTGAACGGCATACCTCGCAGTTCGTATGTTGAATAATTAGCTACCAATCTTAATACAAACAACCAGCACAGCCTAGACAAGCTCAACAGCACATCTCGCAGTTCGTATGTCGGATAATTGGCTACCAATCTTCATACGAATAACCAACATAGCCTAAATGAGCCGAACAGCATACCTCGCAGTTCGTATGTCGCATAATTAGCTACCAATCTTAATACGAACAACCAGCCTAACCAATCTTAGACCGAACAGCGTAACTCGCAGTTTGTATGTCGGATATTTAACTACCAAACTTAATACAAATAACCAACCTAGCCTAGCCGAGCCGAATAGCAGCTCGCAGTTCGTATGACGGATAATTAGCGATGATTTAATTGCAGTGGAGAAAAAAGAATTAGTGAGTTAAAAGTAGTACTGAAGTAAAGTAGTAGCGAAATAAAAGTAGCCACGAAGTCAAAATAACAGCCAAGCAACCAAAGTAGCAAAAAGCAAAAAAGTAGTAAAATATAAACATAATGACAAATAGTCGCATAATCATAGAAAAGTAAAAAGCAGGGAAAGTAGAGCAAAGGTAGCTAAGCAAAGAAATTTAACTTTCTACCTTGATATTGGCGTCAGCGTTGTAGTCCAGCAAGCACTGAACGGCCTTGCTGAGACCCCAGGTACAGCAGAGATGCAGGGGACCCTGCAGGTCTCTACACAACATGACTACAGCATGACAGCATCTGCACGCACGCTCCAAATCTATTCTTTGTTCCCCGACTTGCCGCGGTATAAAGACTCGCATCTAGAACGGCAGCAAATGGATCAGGGCAAATTAATTTTAAATCCAATCCCAACCTTAACTCCAGGCCCTAACCCTAACACTAAAACTAACCCGAACCCAATTCTAACTCCAACCCAATCCTAACCCTAACCCATGAAAGAACACAAAGACTAAATTTTTCCCAGATTTGCCCTGATCCACCTCACCATAGTGTTAAGCATCATCTTCATCTCGATATTGTAACCAGGATCGGGTCCCTAAAGACCGACGCTACGTATTACGCAGCCAGCAAGGCACCGTCGCCTTGTCCATCGACGCTCAATAAGCTAACATCATGGATATTATTTTCCAGGCATAAATCCTGCCAAGTTGCTCGAAAGTTTGATCTTAGGCAAAAGGCCGGGAAGCGATCAGTTTCGTCTCACTAAGCCTTATTTTCGTCTCACACCTAGCATTTTAAAGAGTTACTGAACTTCAAATGAGATTTGATTTTATTGAGCTCACAAAATGGGTTTAACTGAAAATATCACACTTTAATAAATAAATCTAAAATCTTTAGCACAACAAGAAATTATTCGCAATTGAACCAGAGTGGGACCCAATAAAAAAAAAAGTTGCAGTACTGAATTAGATAGCGATTTTCTAAATCGTAACCTATGGCATTGTTTTTAGAGCGATGAAGTTCATACTGTAAATGAGAAGCTGCAAAGACATCAAGCAAAGCATTAGTAAACATAACGAGCGATTAACATCAGAAGAGGATGGGAAACCCCTACCGTGCTTCTTCCTCTCCCTCCCCATTGGGTCCTGGCTTCCGCGCACTGTTGACATCACACTTGCTGCAACCATCGTATAACCACAATGTAACCATATTGCAAGCGGTTTTGGGAGTTTAACAATCGTGTGTTGTAACAAAGACTATTACAGTCCGGTTCCGTGCGGAGGGCCACGCACAGACCGCGCCCTCTTCTTTAGTCGCCGTTTACGACTCGCCTGGGAGTTCTGGGCTGCAAGCCAATTCTTTGTAGCTTCTTGTCTTGTAGCTTTAATTATTAGATAGCCTTGTGAAGAGAAGAAAGAGAAGAAGGGTTGAGGGAAAGCATTAACGTGGAAGACAGAGAACACTGTTATGAAGAGAGAATCTCAAAGCAAACTGGACAACTGATGAAGGCCATCGTGACAAAAGTTGAGGACAGAAAGGAGGAAGCTTGTTGAAGATGCCGCGAGGGCGCCACAAAGCGGGGAAAAATGGCCTACAGAAACAAGAAGAAGAAAAATTAAAATGGATAAATAAGCAACCTTCGGATGAGGAAGCAGGCGATGTCCTCATTGTTCTCGTCGATGGCGCGATGCAGCATCGTCTGCTGACAGCCGTTCGGTCCCGCCGACCACATGTTGACGTCACACGCGTGCTTTACCTGACCAATCACAGAACAGTGTTCTCTTTAGTATCGACCAATCAGAGTGCTTCACCAGAAAGCATTGACCAATCATAGAACAGTGTTTGCTTCTGTATTCATCAATCAGAGTGCTCTATCAGGCAGCATTGACAAATCAAAGAACAGTGTTTGCTTCAGTATCGACCAAGCAGAATGCTTCATCAGACAGCATTGGCCAATGAGAGAACAGAAACGTCGTCACTAAATATGTTCAAAATTCAAGGTCCGCAAGGTTTATAAACGTTTTGCAACAAAGAGCAAAATAAGGTAAAAAGTGTTTGCCCAGGGAGCTCGCTCAGGGAGCTGTGAGCTGCAAATCTACTCACTCTTTACCCTAGTCCGCAGGGTAAGTTGACGTCACAGCTGTACTTCACCTGACGACCAATCAGAGTGCTAAGGAAGGGAGATTGCCAGTCTAGTGTGCTAGTGCTAGCAACAACACAATTACAGTCCGATTCTGGGCAAGATAGCCGGAACAGAACCGCTGCTCCTTCTTCAGTCGTCCTTTACGACTCGCCCGGGGCTCTGAGCTGCAAGCCAATTTTTGCTTCCCGGCTAGAGGGGGTGAACAACTCGCCCACGAAGCTCTGACCAACTCGCCCAGGAAGCTCTGGGCTACAAATCAATCATCCTTATACCCCAGTCCGCACAGCGTGAGTAAGCGAGAGACGTACGAGTATGGTGGCGATATCCAACTGCCCAGCGGTCAATGCCTCCCACAGCACGCAGTTCCCCGAGGCAGCGTACGTGTCGTTGACTGACGCACCCTTCTCACACATCAAGTGGACGACTGGCGACAGAGCGTGCTTGACCGCCAGCTGGAGACACGTCTCGCCGTCCGGCATCCTACACGACACCAACAGGCTTGGTTTTTTTTGTTGTAGTTTACGGGCTGTGTGCAGATCAAAGACTATATACACTATTATACAGTCTGGTTCTGTGCAAGAGAGCCGGCAGAGAATCGCTTACCCTTCTTTAGCCGCCTTTTATAACTCGCTGGGAAGCTCTGGGCTGCAAGCCAATTCTTTGTTCACCGGCCTGCAGGGGGTACCAATCTGATGAGATATTTGCAGATAATAACATACTATCAAAGACGTTCAACTACTCCAGGACCTTCAATTCATGTTTTTCGGTCAGTCAAATTTATATATTATTTTGAAATAAAACGCAAAACAGATTTGATTCTGAATATCAAAACACAGCATTTTATAATTGATAAAAACAGCCAATAATGAATGTATTGAACAATAAAGCAAATATACAAATTATATACAGTAACTGCCAAAGACCTTACCTAGCTAACGTTGTAGTTGGCCTAGTGCTCTCTAGAAAATAACAACAGCAGACCTGACATTGTAGTCGGCCTGGTGTTCCAAAACAAACAACACATACCTGACATTATAGTCGGCCTGGTGCTCCAAAAGAAACAGCGCCCCTTCCACATCCCCCCTCAGCACGGCCTGCTGCAGCAGGGTCCTCCCCTCCCCATCCTCGTCGTTCACGTTTGCTCCCCCGGCCAGCAGCTGCTCCGCCACGTCGCGCTGCAGGGCACCCCCAGTGACCCCCGCGACCCCGGGGGGCGCCCAGATGGCGCTGCCGAGCGCCGTTTGTCCGGAGGAATCCTTGAGAGAGAGGTTTGGGATGATTTTGAGGTGGTCGGTCAACTGGGTGGCTTGGGCTGCACGCATAAATAGACCAGCTTTCACCATTACTATAAACGACAAATAAACAATAAACGATAATAAATAAATGATAATAGATAAACGATATTCAAATAATCGACCAATAGAGCTTCTTCAATGATGTTTACTTGCTGCTCAGCATCAATACTAATTTTCTGCTTGCAAGTAACTGCACGATTTTTAACGCATCTAAAAAAATAGCTAGTTAATGTTATGGAATTGGGACACTTTTTGGGGCACCTTTGAAGCTGAGGATAACTCCGACGACGTTCCTATGCCCGGCGGCCACGGCCAGATGTAAGGGGGTCTGTCGGTACAACCCCTCCCTCTCCCTTCCCCCCCCTGCCGCCAAATCGTTTCCCCCATCAAGCGGGGCGCTGGTCTGCGCATTGGGGTTGGCTCCCTTCTCGAGAAGCATCGCAGCGAGCTTGGGAAGCCCTCGCAGGCAGGCGGAATGTAGAGGCGTCTCACCCTGTCACACACACATGACACGCGTCGCTACGCCGACAACATTATTGAAACAACTAAAAAATGACAGCGTAGAATCTAATTCGCTATAACTTCAAATGATATCTTATGTAACCAGCAGTCAAAAAGGTTTAGTGCTACGGTCGCGACCCTACAAGTAGTTAGTGAAACTGTCAAATCATATTGAAGACAAGTCTTTCGCATCTATGACAGTCAAACAATAGCAAAGTAAAAGCTATTAATAGAAAATAATTAATTCAAAGTTAATTCAAAAACAAACGAACTCAAAGCTCAGCTATGAGCACCAAATAAATCAACATGAATGCACGTTATAGCATCGTCACATCGGAGGTAAAGAAGAGACTGACGTTCTTGTTGGTCATGTTGACATTGCCCCCGTGGCAGGCCAGAAACAGACCGGCCGATTCAAAGCCCTGTCTGGCAGCCAAGTGTAGCAGTGTATCACCTGGACACATTAACCCTCAACATTAGGCAGGCAAATGTGCAACACTAAGGCCAGGGTTTTTCGTCAAGTCTTAAAATTTAATCCTAGCTCATGACGTGACCACATCCAATGCGCACACTGAGAGCTTAATCAATGATAAATTTATTGCGATTTGACTGGTTCGATCCATGGATATTAATATCGAATTAAAATTTTAACACTAGATGGAAAAACCTGCTACACGGCTGGGCTTTTCAATCACACGTTAAATTTAAATCCGAGGTTATGATGTCATCTCACCCAATCAGTGCAATGAAAGCTTCATTCACGACTTATTTAAAGTATAGCATTGGTTGCCGACTTCTCAATCTTGGATTTATATGCTAATACTTGATTTTAAAACCCAACTTAAGTAGGTAAAAGGCAAGGTAATTCTCATGACCCAATTGAGGGAAAAACCAATCTAAACATCAGCAATTTTCAGTCTTAGCTACCAAACAGTGTCCTGAAATAAACTTCAAATTGACAAAGATAAGAAAATAAAAACAACGTAAGCAACGAACTAAAGCAACAAAAAACATTATCAAGCCGAGCACCTAGTACATCACAGACCTGTCTCGCCATTGGCAGCGTTAGGCGAGCTTCCCCTCGCGACCAGTCGACTTGCGTATGACTCCTCCGAGTATTCCCCGCCTGCCCCTTCGCCCCCCCCGCCCCCCCCGCCCACACCAGAGGGTGGCACTGTGAGCGCGAGCCAGAGCACCGAGTGACCCTCAGCGTCGGCGAGCTCCAGATCAAGCGTATTTGCCGGGGAGGAGGAGAGCAGGACGGAAAACATGGCGGAGTTGTTGGCCGTCAGTGCGCAGTGGAGCGGGGTGCTGAAAAAATAAGCAATTGAATCTTATTTCAATCAAAAAAAATCATTTCTTATCTAATCATGTAGAATGGCTTGCATTAGAAAAAGTCTTGTTTTATAAGATCTGTTAAAAGATCGGCTTCAAACATAGAAGTATGTAAGCATAAAGCAGTAAAAGCTTAGCGCATGCAAAAGTAGCACCACAAGTGTGGCGAGAGAACTGCATCAACCACAATAATCACAATAGACAGTCTCTGATAACACCTTGTTAAGAAAACACCTGGACGATGTTACCAATATCTGCTCTTATCGTTTGAGCAAAGGCAGACTGATATACAAGCCACAATATACAAACATACGGACATGACAACCCATGGGGCTCAGGTTACGGCAAACTTTAGAATTGGACTAACTGTAAAAATTGGTTGGTCTGCAGGATTAGAATCAACTGGACACCTGTAGGACTATCTAGTAAACTGGATACCTGCAAGATTATCTTGTAAATTGGACATTCATATGATTTTTCTAGTAGCCAGTACTCACCGCAGTCGAAGGTCGCGCAGGTTAGGGTTCGCGCCGTGCTGCAGCAGCAGCGCGCCTATGGCGGCCATCTTGGCAATTAGCTCCGCGCCAGCGCTGTCGGGTCTGAGCGCGGAGACGAGGTGAAGCGCCGACTCACGGTCGAGGGTCGTCACGGCATTCACGTTCGCCTTGTTCTCAACGAGGAACCGAGCCGAGAAGTCATCGCCTGCCAATCATGAAAATTATCCGTTTTATGTACACGACTAAGCCAACAAATCAAAGAAAAGTGAAATTATTTAACTTCTATGACGCATATACACTTATGCACCATATACCCTAACACCATGTACATCATCCGTTCATCACCCATACACATGAAGTTATTTTTTTAGTTTCTGCTATTGGAGCAGTACCATTCTTTTTATCAGGAAAACACTGTCCTTGTGATTCAAAAATTGACCCTGTCAAATAAATGCTGATTGCATATATAATTCTGCATTGTAAATGATACAACTGTCATAGCTATAGTAAGTAGCACAAAAAATCTAGAAGTAGTCTCTCATGGTTAACAAATGGTTTGTATAATAATTAGAAACAAAGTGAGAGAAGCCATAAAAAAAACTTTTGCTGACCAATGGCATGACACACAACATTACTACAAGTTCGTTCTTACGTTAAAAAGTCCATGCTATAACAATTAATAAGAAACTGCATTAGAAATAAATAAACCATGCAAAATGTGCTGGCATCAAAACGTCATGGCTTTACCATCGACCTTGATCCAATATAACACTTGTAGTGCACAATATCTTGCTTGCACTTCATCTCTAGTGATTAAATCCGACTATTCCATCTGTTCAGTTTCTAAGCTCAGAACTCCGGCCAGCAAAACCCTGTACACATAACAGGCACATAGCACTGTTCTAAAGATGAACAAGTCAATCGCTTCACCTCGCTTGATGGCCTTGTGTAGCAGACACACGCCGCTCTGATCGGGACGATTCACGTCGGCCCTGTGTTTGACCAGAGTCTGCGCAATGGCCTCGACCCCACAACGAAGGGCAAGGTCAATGGGAAGGTCACCGTGACTGTCTATCTCATTCAGCTTGCCGGGCAGCTGTGGGAAACAGAGCATCGCATGCAAGTAATGAATATATAAGATAAAGTCAGCAGCATTTATGCACATAATCCCGCCAATACTCATTAATCTGCTGAGTTGGGCAGAAACTGCATCAATCCACAATTGAACTAAATCCATTTGAAAAGAATTCCTAACTAGTTTCATTAAAATTACACGCAAATTGTGTAATTGTGCAAACAATACATTGTGCAAACAGTATAATATGCGTACTATGTTGTAGTACGATATATATCGACAAAGTTTGGTTTATTGACAAATTACTGAAATAGATTCATGCGAACATTAATCGCATAGAGAAAAGCTCAAACTGTAACACACATCAAGATCAAATCAAGAACACACCAAGATCAAACCATGATCAAACTATGATGACATCAAACCCACACCTGCGCGTCGTGTTCGACGAGGTAAAGAAAGACGACATCCTCTCGTTTGGCGCGGATGGAAGTGTGCAGAGGGTGTTCCGTCTTTGCCTTGAACATCTGGTATGCGAGTGCCGCCGACATGCTCGCAAAGTCCTCGAACGTAAAGTCATTCTGCGCGCACGATCAGGGGCAACGAATCGAACACATATCAATCAATCAATTAATTAAATAATGTAGTTGGCAGCGGTAAATTGTGATTGCACACCACCGCTCCGTAAACATGCATATCGATTTTCAGGACGTTTTTAATTCTTTGCCATTGTACAGCGCATTGATTTCTAGCGCATTGATTTCTATCTCAGATACTAAGGGCTGGTTTCTCCAACACGGATTTAACAGTGGTTCAGGATTTAGATTATGCAAAAAAGTGGGTTAAATCCTGAACCACCATTAAATCCACGTTGGAGAAGCCAGCCCTAAATGACCTTGGATTTTAACGTTTTTTTTATCTGACGTGCAATTGTACATTAATTGTTCGCTTTATTTTGGATGCGACATAAAATCTATTCAAATCCAAGCACGCGAAATCAACATCTGAATTGTTAATTAAATAAATCAAGGTTTACTGCAAAACCCAAATTTATCCACAGTTTTAGTCAACTAAAAACCTTAGATACCGGTAGCACTCACAAGTTTTGTTTACTTGTAAAGCAGATTGCGTTATTACATTACATGATTAACTTCGGAAATGTAGATCAAATTAATTTTGCTAAGGCACTCGGGTCCTTTGTGATATTTTTCCCTTAAAATAATGTCCCTCAGAGGTGACTGATGTATCGTTTGACAGCATGCACCCTTAGCTCTGTACCCAGTGACTGGAGATGAGCTGTGAGCAGTGATCGCGCAGACTGAGGGCTCCTATCTCCTCGGCAGTCTGGTAGTACTTAATGCAGTTCTTCATGTCCACCGACGACGTCAGCGACTGTTCGCAGCTAATACCACAAGAAGAATATTGTTCACTACAGCAGCCTATGTAGCTATACATTATAAAAGTCTGACAACGATGCTTGCTCAATGCTAACTATACTGCAAGGCATAGTGCACACCCTCAATGGTATGAAAGCATGAAGAGAATGGCGCAAAACCGCTGCGTGGAGAGGTTGGAGGCCAGGGACTTGCCGTTTGCAAGTGCACTAGAGAGAGAGAAACCCTTTGAGGGATTATTCCTCTTTTTTTTGTTAAGAAATAAAGCAAAAGTTTCATGCTGGTTCAAATACAACATGATGGCATATGATACAATAAAAAATACGGAATACAATAAATTACAAACACTATAATACAGTTCAAACACAAGGTGAGGGTCATTTTGGTAGGTAGAAGTAACCAGCCAATGCTTTACCAACTGAGCTAACCAAGCCACATGTATGGAGTAGTCCAAACACATAAAGCATGGGTCAGAGGCAGGGAGAACCTAACCAAGCCGCATCGACACCATGGAACAATCCGAACATAAGCAAGGAGTGAGAGGCAGGGAGAGTCCAACCGAGACGCAAGGGGGTCGAGTCGAAAACGCTTGGAAGCGCGCAGGAGGCCGAGTAGAAAGTTATCATCGGCGCTGTCAAGGTCGGTGTGGTCCGTGTAGACCCACTTCAGCATAGCATACGCCACGTCAAACGATATGTCTGCAACAAATGTCCAGTCAACCTAGCCTTTCAAAAATATCTACAAAAAGTCACAGGCAAAATTTAATCCAGTATTAAATTTAAATGTTATATACTGCTTGCGTGCAGTATTTTAAGGTTGTATTATTTGGTGACGACTTCTATACTGTCGCGGAAACTAGCTCACAGAATGTCTTCTTGTGTTGCGTAGAGCCTCGTTCGCAGTTCGCCGGCTGGTGGATCAACCAATGGTGACACCAGAACCCACGTCTCGCGGAGTCGCAGAGTCAAATCCGCAGAATTAAGCCTGGGATACACTTAGGAAAATATTTGATGAACTCAACATTGACTATTGAGTATTAACTTGTGCTGCTGCTGTAACTTTATTTGTAGGCGGATTATTTGAGTCTAGGACTCCTGAGTTCTTTGTATAGTACGGTTTTATTCTATCGCGCTATTTTAACTCTCCTTTGGTCTTAAGTGTTTTGCTTATATCAATCTTTGTTTTATTCGTTCTAGAACTTCTTAGGGTAAAATCAATAGTCAGCACGCCTTTTCTCCTTATCAAAAGATGATATTGTGTCAAGACAGTCAAGCAACGATTCTAGCAAATTAATCAAGTAAAACACGCGCGTATAATTCAAGTAGAAGACCAAACTAGGGCTACAGGCTTAGCCTCTTAAATACAGTAAAGTTCTAGGCCTTCTGTCATTTCTTGAAATTGTCTGTGTAGAGTGCTGAAACGACTGCATAAAGTGCTGACCAAACCTCCTCAAATTTATAGTAGAGAGACTAGAGGCGGGGCTTATAGGTCCCTCCTCCTTCATTATAATAGTGGAATATCTCAGCAACTGAATCTCAGCAACTGGTGCTTGCACAATGCTTGCATAATGGTGCTTGCATAATGGAATATCTCAGCAACTGGTGCTTGCACAATGCTTGCATAATGGTGCTTGCATAATGGAATATCTCAGCAACTCAATCTCAGCAACTGGTGCTTGCAGTGACTCATTGTAACCAAGAACAGTCCTCTTCTTCTATTTTAATTTAGTTTCCTTTCAACTTTATCGAATAATAGCTGTTTCTAAATTTCTTTAAACTTCCATTACATATCATAAATATTGACGTTGAATTTTCTTACATTTACACTGTACACAGAAAAGGGTAATGACTAAAGTAAAATACTCCACAATCCTTAAAGTCCTATTTAACAATAATGATTGAATGTGAAACATATATAAAATTAATTATGTTTAATCTACGACTAACTAAATTGTACAGGCCACTACAGCATAAAAAAGCAAATGTACAACTTTACAATGCATCGCACATATAATTACCAAACTTGTTAGATTGTACATTCTACGCGCAATTAATAAATAATAATTGCATGCAATTTAAACGATGAATACAAATATATGGGCAGTGTGACCAAATATAATTTTACTGTCGTTAAATCGGTCAGGTAAAAACTTGCCTGTGAGGTCGAGGGTGGAGACCTGACTCAAGTCACTCACACCCCACGTGTCACTGCGCGCCGCTAGCACAAACCGATGTCCATACAGCTCCTTCCCCTTGAGGCGTATCGTCAGATCACTGTCACACAATCACAGATAATAGAGCTACACTCAAGGTATATGCAGCATAATATGCAAAAACATACTTATGTGTCTTAACTATCGGGTTGCTATGTGATACTATTTTTAACGCACGTTGATGGTTGATGCTTCTCAGTGATCGAGGGTATATTGGGCGTGATGGTTTGTTGTCATGAGCACTTTATTCTTGACCATCAACTCCTTGCTTGTTCATGAGAAAATACGGTGAATACGAGCATGAGACCTGTAGAGTTCCTTGTCGTAGAGATCGGAGACAACCTTGAGGAGCCGCGACACAAAGTTGTCCTCTCCCCCGCGGCCCGTGCTCGCCAGAAGGACCTGATACTTGCGCTCGACATCGCCGAGCCGGCGCTGCAGCTTGACGTACTCGTCGCGCAGCAGCGCAAGGTGCGTCTGCAGCTTCTGCGTCTCTGCACCGCAGCACACACCACCACATAACAAATGGGCCGCTCTTCGAAAAGAAGACGGTAACAACTGTATAGTGAGTTAATATACATGATACATAATCATTAAATCAGGGCTAGAAATGCATTAGGGTTAGCAAGTTAGGATCATGGATGCCTTAATTAGGGCCAAGGCTAGGATTTTGTGAAAATAGGTCATAACGTGCAGCGTTGTAATCGCTTCCGAACAACAAATCTATTCAAGATCAAATCACTGCAACACTTAAATATGGCCTTATTTCTTAAACATTAAATTTCCCTTCAATTTTACTTTTCGACGCTAGCAATTACACGTAAAAGTTAGGGTAGGATGGTTGGGGGCAACTGTAAGAGGCTTTTACTACATTCATACATTTTACATTTTCAATTAAGCGCCAACCACTTGAATTGCACATTAGATTGATTGTTCCGTTGATATTGTTTAATAATAAGCGAAAATAATGATATAGCATGTTGCCTACATATAAATGTAATTAGGCTGAGTACTTCATTTAAATAGTAATAATATATTAAATAATTAGGCCTTTAGTAATACATTACTATTATATACATTGCCATATCGCACTTAACCTCCAAGCCCAAATCACTGCAGTAAATACTCGACAACATCGGCATGCAATATCAAAGCCGCTAGTCTGCAATGTTCCGCCCCTGCAACCCTTCAAACCGTACAATTGCTTATCCTAATTAGGCAAAACATGAAAATTTGCATCCAAAAAATGATAAAATAAATACTACCATCGGACATGTTGACAATTATCACGTGACTATTAGTGGGCGTGGCAGCATGCCGCGCCGAGTATTGGCTTCTTCTTTTAATTGTTCTTTCTTTTAATAATGTCGAATAATTATCATGCGCTCAAAAAATAAAGAAAAATGCGTGCAAAACTTCAGATATTTATTCATTTCAGGGGTACGCTGCTGTGCACCAATTCCCGAATCTTAATGATCGGGGAGGAGGAGGGGGGGGGGGGGTAAACTGTATACGCTAATGTTAACTTTTTTCAGAGCAGGGGGGCGGAGTCCTCCAGAAGGGGGAAACCCCCCCCCCCCTGTCAACCCCACCACGCCACGGGCCTGATAGGCCCTTTGGCCGGTGTCAACAGCGCGAATGATTGTGGCTGAGTCATGCAGCAGCACGCCTCTAGAATGTTCATTACGTCTCGAAACTAGGCTGCAAGATAGGATTGTCATTGCCAATCATTTTCTTAATAACCTTGCTGATTGGTTTTTGGTCAACAAAACTTATCTTAATGTTGAGTCGGTGGATTTCTTTGTGTATTTCTTTCTCAACGAATACGGAAACCTTTTGATTTGTTCCTGAATAGTGTATTAACCATTAACCAATGGCTCTTTTTTAAATATCTGTGCATATTTGATGAACATCTATGTTGCAATGAACATCTAAATTTTATATATAAACGCGTCCGAAATTGGACGAAAATTGCTGTGATGTTAATGACTAAATTTAGCTTGAAAAATATTTATTTTGGTTTATTTCGTCAACGCCTGCAATTTCTTTTGACTTCTTTACTGATTTGAGTCACTTTGCTGCACGAAGAGCTCAAAAAAGTATGAAAATAGCGCAAAAAGCTTATAAAATAGAAAACCTGTAAACTCGTTCACTTTAGACAGATTTATGTAATTTAAATACTATTTATACATTTTAAAAAGAAAATCAAAAAATAGTAAAGAAAATTTCAGAATGGATTATCATAAAATTCCTTATTTTTTAGTTCAGTTGAATTCTAGGAGCTTTTTCTGAAGGAGCTTTTCGGAAGGCGCGTTTTAATAAATTTTAAGTTTAAGGATTTAAGACAATTTGCGAGAGATTTGAACTGTATCCAGATTTTTCATGATTTTCTCTTGCTTTATTAATGATTGTCATTTATTCTTATAGTTTCATGCTTCTTTTACTAATTGAATTAAGACTTGCACGTGCGAGCCATTTATTCTTTTTTCACACATCCGTGTAAAGACGAGGCAAACAATAATTTTTCTGAACACAAACAGAATAGAAGAAAAATTAACTTTAATTAACTGCTTGCGCCAAGATGAAGACCATGATTATAATGCATCGGTGATGTATTCATAACATTTTCTGCCTTTTTTCACACAAAAATGGGCCTCGTGTGCTACTGTACAATTAGCAATTAGCAATACGCTGATTAGTTTTCTGATTTTTTGTTGCAGACGTTGGCGCTTAGCATGTGCGACATCGAGACGTGAGGTCTGCCCTCCTGTGCTAGGAGCCTCCCGCGCACGCCGCCCCACATTTAGCCTGCTCGTCGCTTACCTCAACACAGACCCCGATGAGCAGTATCCTCAGTAACTACACGACGGCTCTAAACCCATCTCATTCACCAAACTCATGTTTCCTCCAAACCCATTCGTTCTTCACCGTTTGAAGCGCCGAGATCCCAGCAGAATTGGAACCTGAGTGTTTGCTCCGGGGAGACGGCAAGCGGCCCGACGGCGCGACCCTCCTCTTCTGATCCCCTGGTCCCGCGCAGGGATGCCGTGGGGGACTTCACGTGCCCTGACACCCTGGCAGCCTCGCACCAAACTTCAAGGGCGGCGGGATCAGCAGTGCAGTTGGCAGAGGCGGAGAAGCGGCTCAAAAACGCGGGCATGAGAACTGGTAACACCTTCCCGGTCGCCATCGAGACCATGGATAATTGAGAGACAGGACGCGCAGTCGTTTGTGTGTGAGATGAGGGAGGCTGGCGGCGGTGACTTGGGAGCTTGAACGTGAAAGTTTCTGCTTCTGTCGATAGCCCTGCTGCGCGGCAACGCAGTGACAGAACTTTAGTCGCAGCTGCTATGACTACACCCTTCCACCATGTATGAATGATGTTTGGATTGTACTTGTTGTGTCGATTTTATGTCCTAATGAGTCTACCACTGATTTGATGGCATGATTTTAGATTTTATAATGATTGCAAGAATGGTTTTTAGCTGAAAGCTTAATATTCGGTTTGTTTTACAATAATTGTGTGTTACACAATCACTTTTTTAGCTACTGTTGTTTGCGCATGGAACAAATGAGATATTAGCCATTAATTAAAGGGTAACATTTTAATTATGTAGCTGCAAATTTCTTAAAGGTATGTTTCATTGTGTACGACTACCGTTGTGTGATATAATTTTGCAATGTCGTGTGATACCATAAATCTATCAGTTTAATCCAATCTCTGCTAGAGCATTTGAGTGCTGTTTCTAGTGCAGTATAATTGTTAAAGATATTGAGAACTTTTGATGGGTCTAATGCAGTATGATATTTAAGATATTTTGAACTTTTGACTAGCACCATGCCAATGCCACTTTGCACGTGTATACATGTACCTGCCCCTATGCCTCGATTGAACTTGTAGTGAATAAATTTTTGGCACAAGTTGTCATTGCTATATATTAAGCTTACTTCTACAGCGAAGATATTTTTACATAAATTGTCATTGACATCAATTTATGATTCGTTTTTCACACCGTCCAAGTTATTGAATAAAATCGTTGTTTAACATTCACCTGAGCAGTTCAGCAGCGTCTGACAGCCTAGCTTATTATTATCCTACACTGGCTTTCACTTCAAAATCGCTATCATATTGTATTTTTAATCTGAGATTATTTAAACTAATCTGAGATATTTAATTTGGTAAATACTTTGAACAATTGAATTTATAGCTAATCTTTTTAGTTAATTTGCATCTGTTAGATATTAGCATTTTGACTATCTTTGCTGTTCTGTTTGTCTGATGTCGCTGTGCATGAAATTTTCTACTGCCTTCATAGCGAATCAAGTTCTGCTAGTTCTATTGCATAATTATATCGCATCTCCTGTTCAAATTAAGTTTATGCTAGTATCACAGAATGAATGACCTAAGCTAAATAATTGCAAATAAGATAACGTTAGATAGCCTACTTCTTAGTGAAAGCAAACTGGTGGTCTGTAATTAAAACGCTGAATATTGCAGAATGCCCACTGACGGTGAAGGAGCTGTGCACGATTTGTATAATTTAACTGTTGGAATATAGCAGTCGATTTTTTAAAATCGTTGGCCTACATAATGATCAATTTATCGACAGCTTATAGAAGATGGCTCCGGTTTCTTCTAGTTCACACTTTAGGTAGGCCTAGTGTCGATGTACTTTTGCTTGTTTTGCTGTTCATTGCTGGTCTTGTTGTTTGCTTTCGTAGGGACAACCTTAGGGATTCGTATCATTTTTATAAAACTATCTCAATAGGCCTTTTAGGACTTAAACAATTTCACACTACACTGTATCCCGAGTTAACTGAGCAAACGTTATTTCAATAGAAATGATATTTTTGTTAAATTTTAGCTAGGGAGTATCTTCTAGTGAATAATGGTTTGACCCTTCCAGCCCCCTTCTCGAAAAATGCTATCCACCCACACCGCGATCAAGTCCAACAGTACCGCGAGTACTAATCCTAGGACTAGATATGACTATTTTACTGATCTCTGCAACATACATGAAGGCCTAGCAGAAATTGCGTGAAATCCAATGTTTGATGTCCTTCAATCTCATTTTTATTGACTACTGTAAAATCTTAAAATAAAATGAGTTATCGGCGAACCTCCCCTTGGAAATTTGTCTTTTACAGCTAGAGCTAGAAGGTGCAGAAAATCGCGCCCACAAGAAAAAAATTGCGACCGCAAGAAACGCTAACAATTACATCCCCTCTCGAGAATCAATTACACGAAGTAACTTTGACAGCACGCGAAGTACTGTAGGCCTCTTTTGGATGCAGCAATTAATTCAGCAACGCCACGCAGTTCCATTATGCTAAGCTCTTGGGTCCGGACGAGCATTGAGGACTCAGTTAAAAATTTCCGTGCGAGCTAATTAGGCTAGTAATTGACGGAGAGGCCTATGCTGAGATAAACTTTGCACACGATGCAGGGGCGGATCCAGGATTCGTTGATGGGGGGGGGGGGGGGATAAACATCTATAGACTGTACA
>JAQIWG010003486.1:0-17770 GCA_034695025.1 Chamaedrilus cognettii
GTAATGCATGCATAGAGCAACATAGTGCGTAATGCATGCATAGAGCAACATAGTGCGTAATGCATGGATAAGGCAACTACAAACGGCGAGCAAACGCCGCAATGCAGTAATGATAGCTGCTGCTGCAAGCACACGCGCGCAGCACAGTCATTGGAACTGTGACGTCATTTTGCCGTATGTATTTATTTCATGCATGCACAAAATCGTGGTTTAAGCATACGTTGGATCAGTTTTATTTGTAGACTTATTCTTGTGTCCTTCACCCTCAGGCCTATTATGATCACGCTTCTCTTTTTGCTGCGTTGTGTATATTCTTACCACTTGGTGTTTTTCTCAAATTCTCAAAATTTAGGTTTGCACAGATCGAACAAAACAGCAGCCATTCCATAGTTCCATCATGAATATTTGAAAACGTGAATACACTAAATTAATGTGATCCGAAATAAGATCATATCCAATTAATTTAAAAAATCAATCAATGCGAGTTAGAGCGTGCATGGGACCAAGCTACTTTATAAGCTAAGCTAAACTGCTTCTTACAGTTGAAATAATTTTTTTATTAAACTAATATATTTTTATGTACCCTCCCCCCCAGGCACCCTGTGCGGACTACTACTCGTCCCGCTCGCCTGCTACTCGCTCGCTCTTGCCCTGGCCCGCGCCCGCGGCCTCCTCCCCGACGAGGCAGAGTCCTGCGCCTTGGAGAGCCTCGTCTCCAACGCCTCTCTCTCCTTCGCCGCGCTGCGGTTCGGTCTCGGGGCCCCTGTGGGGGACGCCACCTCGGCCGTGGCCTTCTGGGCGGCGTACCTCTCCCCCGTGGGACTTCTCGTCGTGGCCGCGGGGCGGAGGGCGGCTGGGCTGTGCGCCGGAAGGTATGCTTGTAGGGGTGGCTTGATGGTTTTAGAAGTCAATTTCAAAAATATAGTTGTCGGTACTGTCTGATATAGCTCGTATATGCAGTAGTAATGGGTTATATTTGCCCCTGTCAGTGCGTGATCGAAAGGATCGCAGAGAAATTTACCGTAATATCATGAAATTTAAGCGATAGAGATTTATATTGTTGTATGTTGTGGGCTGTTGCCGCAGGTACACTGGGGGGCAGTGGACAACAGCAGGGGGTGAGAAGGTCCCCAAAACGCTCGACCTGGGTCGCGCCAGTGCCCAGAGCTCCACGGTCAACCTGACGACGTTATCCACCTGTGTGACTCCTGCGACTGGCAACACCCCCCTGGCCGACCTCCCCCCCACCACTTCCCGGTCCGCCGTTCCCGCGGTGGCGTCCTTACCTGGTGGTGCGCCTGAAGTGTTGGTGGAGGAAGAGCCGCAACTGTTTGTTCACGAAAAAGTGACGGTCGTGTGACTACAGTCCTAGCTGGATGTTTTTATTACTAAATTTGCTCATCGGTGAATCACGTAGGCGTCGTGTGGGCGTGGTGTGGGCGTGGTGTGGGCGTGGTGTGGGCGTGGTGTGGGCGTGGTGTGGGCGTGGTGTGGGCGTGGTGTGAGTCGCGTGAATGTTCTCCTGACGTGACGTTGTTTGCGGGCGTGTCACGTGTTCACGATACGCATTCACAACTTCTGCACATTCTATAGTCGCGTATAAAGCGTTTGATATTTTGTGTTGACTTGTTATTTGACGTGACGCAACAGGCCCAGTCGTAGATGAAAGTTGAAACAATCGACGCCTGGACTCCCACGGAGAGACCAGCGGGCTGAAACTTTGCTTGGACGCCGTCCGTATTTACATACTATTTACATTTATTTTTACATTTACTTACATACACACTCAAATTACTTAATACCTCATTGGTTTTGCTGCATTATAGTGAAGAAAACGATGAAAAACGCTTCAATATGGCGCCATCTTGCTAATGCATTTTAACTGAAATATCCAACTAGGGGTTAAATCTTGTAAAATTCAAACATCTTTTTTTACAGACCTTGTATTCCTTAACTATCTTACCAAATCTCTAGAAATGCTTCTAGAGATGACCCAGGGAAGCAAAGTCTCAAAGTATCAAAGCCTCAAAGCTGCAAAGTCGATTTTTTTTGCATTTTAACAAAAATATCTAACTAGGGGTTAAGCACTGGAATAAACGTAAGGATAAACGGATCGACTTAATCCTTACGTTATTCACAAAAAGGTCAAAATTATATAAGGCAATAGACAATCACGAAATACTTTCTTCAAGCAAGATGCTGCTGAAAATTGTGATTGCGTCACTGTAATAACCGTCATCTTCTCAACTGTAGCTACTGGCATGAAGCTGAAGTCAATGACAGCTTTTGAGGTAATAGCTTGAGAGAAAAAATGCACACAAACGTTTGTGGATTTTAGTAAACTGTGACTACCCGGCATACATACTCGACTCTTTATTCCTAAATGCACCCAGACTGCGGGCCTAATTTGCGCTCGCATAAAATCAGTAAAAAGAAGCGACAGATTTGTTACGCTACATCTACAAGGAGTCGTCAAGGACATAAGGCGTTCGGTGATCACCACTCATTCTTAACACTGACGGCAGGCATGTCCTCTATGAAGGCCTAATTGGTGGCGTGCGGTGTCACGCTGAAGAGCGGCGCTTTGTGACGTGACGGACTAATTGCTGAGCGGCAGGCGTCGTGCGCTTTGATCTTCAACGCGGCACACTATCCCCGCAGTGCGTGCGTGCCCGCAGACAAGCAAGACATTTGTACTTCGTCGTGTGCAGGAGCGGTTCTACGTTTGGGGATGTGAGGGGCTGCACCCCCTCCCTCGCGAGCATGTTTGGTTAGTTTCTTCCAGTATGTTGCTTTAATGACACAAGTAACATACAATACAATGTAGCAAAGTATAAAGCAACTATATGCAAGTTAAACAAAAGAAGATTTATCTCCGAAAAGGCTTAGGCCTACGACTATGTCTAACCATAAATATATCAATAAAGGCTTCAATATGGACATTTTAATAAAAATAAAAATAAATTGAGTATTTTAGTGTTAAAGTTAGAAAATGGAAGATAAATAAGAGAAATTAAGGTAATTATAGCAATCACCCCCCCCCCCTCACTAGCATGCGGAGTTAAGTTTTGCCAAGTAATGGTAGTTGCGTGACGAATTTTGCTGTCAGCACCAAACCCCCCTTCCGGTTGCGATTTCTGTCCCGAAGAGAAAAAGTATCTGCTGGTGTGAGTTGTCGCCTCCCTCCCCATCCAAAAAAATTATGGAACCGCCCCTAGTTGCATGCCCAAGTCTGCGATACGATTTGCGGTCTATTGTGTGTAGTCGGCACTGAACCGCTACAATCTGCCGCTTTCAAGTCTCATGATTGAGACGTAAGCGGCAGCGCGGAGCTGCTATAAATTTGGATTCGACATCGGTGCTAAATTAAGGTCCAGACGCTATTCACGAGATGTCGTTTTTGTCACTCGCTCACTCGCCAGAGTAGCGCTCTGTGAAAAGTGATACACATCAGCGCGCATGCGTACATTCGTTCATTCTCTTGTAGAATGTTGGCTCCTCCCGGCCCGGCTTTCAGTCAGATACGGTATGTCGATATACGAAGAAATATTAATATAATATAAGCTCTGTTCATTCGGATCACTTAGAGAAAGTGAACAAAAGGCATTCTGTAACATCAGCTACTTCAGTATCGCCTTCCTGACCTACTTCTCAACTGGTTATCGTTAGCAAAGAGTCGCCTTATTTTGAAACCAAAAGAAAGTGTCTATCGTTTCCGTGAGCTTCAAAAAATCACGATAATTTATTGCAATGTTTAGAGGGCTAATCTAGCTGGTTTTGGGAGTTGTGTATAGTATAAGTTTTGGCAGGACAGTGCAGTAAGCGAAGACTATTACAATATACAGTCCGGTTCTGTGAGGAGGGCTCCGCACAAAACCGCTCCCCCTTCGCCTTTTTAAGACTCGCCTTTTCAAGACTCGCCTTTTGAAACTCCCCCGGATTGAGACTGAGTCGCCTTTCAAGACTCGCCCAGGGAGCTCTGAGCTGTAAGCCAATTCTTTGTTCCCCGATTTACAAGGGGTAGAGTGATGGCTTAGTGTATCCGAAGGCAAAAGACTACTTTGATTCAAATTTCAGAATTTGTTCGAATCCCTAATTTCTTAAGGATTTTGCAAAGTTAAGTTTGACGCTGACACTGTGAAATTGTGAGTAGTAGGGTCGGTTAATGACTATAAAATTGCGTTGACTTATTTGCAAATAATAGTCTGTTCAGTTGCATTCACTACGCATGTACTAGCGTCATCAAGCTAATTCTTGCGCTTGTTGTCTCATCCATAGTGGGCCATAACCAAAACCTGCAGGTTACAACATGCAGTTCTGTAACTGTGTGGTTTAAGCCTATCGAGGCTTAACAGCAAATAATGAGCCAATTGCTTGCTCTGAGCAATTAGCAACAGACCCATTGACATCGCTGCTATAACACAATAGTGCCCACGCGAGCAGACTATTTCAATCAGTTTGTCAGATGCAAGGCTCACGTAAAGAGTAAGCACAAAAGAATCTCCGTCATTATAGCCAGCCGAGCGACGTACGACATCTCTTAAGTTCGTATTTTTATCCACGTTTTGTTCGTGTATTTGTTGGTGTGTTTGTTCGCGTGTTTGTTCGTGTGGTCGTCGCGCTTAACCCATTGTGTATAGACCCGCGCTGTGTGTTAAAAGAAAGTTCGTCTCTTCGATAGGCCATTGTTCGATTACAAGTATTCGAACCTGTGGAACTTTGTAGTCTGAAGACGGGCAGTAATAGACGCGGTGTTTGCACACGCGACGGGTGATTTTAATTTAATTTTAGCGCGATATAGGCCCAATCAAAAAGGTTACGTTTAGTAAAACTTGCGATGCTGCAAAGGGAGCGCGCAAATTGACATTTATTTAGGCTGCATTGTGAAATAAAATCGTACACGCAATTACAAACGCATGAAAAATAGTTTTTGCGTAGGACGAGTTAAGATAAAATCCTTCAAACATTGGGCAGGCTCAATTATTTACCTCGTGGCTGGTATTTGAATGGTGCAACGCAAATTACGCAACACCAGTGCCTATCTCTCTTTCTGCCGTGGCAGGACGCTATTTTGCTTTTTTGAATCAGAGCGGCCCTCATTTCACATGCAGCGGCCCTTTAACCATGGTTTCACGTTTGTGGGATCCACCCTGGAGCGGCCCCTGGCGGGACGCTGTCAGAAATTTAAGCGACCCGGCGGGACGTGATCCCGCGGCGTCGTATGGCAACTGCAGCACTGCGTAACACATGGCAGTATTTAATTGGATTGTCACCGGCCCATCGCCATGGGTTCAAATCGTCGACTTAAAAATAATGATGTGACTTAAGATTACATTGTCAACTTGTCGTGCATCTGTAAATAGCAAATCAGCCATAGATCAATGATAGTCCACAACAGATTCGCAATTAGCACGCTACATAAAATTTAGAGTGCCTCCTGTGTAAATGTATTGTACATGTCTAAAGCGTCGTTCAGCACAGAAATTTGTGAAATTATAGACATAACGTGCAATAAAAAGCATCTCGCTAAGTGATCTTATTTTTAAATTTAGCTTTTTGCGATACATGTAGGCTATACCGGCTGCAGACTGGGATATAAATAAAATAGGTCTGCATGCACCCAGAGCTTCCGGGCGAGACATAGGAGGCGACTAAAAAGAGGGCCAGCAAAGCAAAACTGTGCATAGTCAGGTCTAATGAACTAGTAATCTGGGCAATGACCATAACTCCTATATTCATAGCATAATTTGATGCAACATCGACGTTATCTTCACTACCCTATCTGTTTAGGCTCGCGAACAATCACGCCTATACTTTTGATTGATGAGCGGATATTATGATATGCAGTTTTTCCTAAATTCTCCAAGTTCTTCGTCTCTGTCCTAGACCCATCATGGCGTATCTTTAACTCAGGGTCCTCTTTAACACAGGCCTGCAGCCTAATCAAAAAAAACGCCGGTGTCAGTATTTGCCATCGCAATCAAACGACGTTCAACCAGAAAACATTGCATATGTCTACAGGACCGACGGCCGCATGCATGAGATCGCAGCCTTTGAGATCGCACCAATTGTCCACCGCGAACCTTCATAGAGGGCAGAGCGAGCTCCTCGCTAGCTCTGTTTGATCGCTCATTGAAGTTGTTCGCAAAAACGACTCAAACACACGCGAGTGCTGGATCGACTACCGCGCAGAATGTTTTCTCTTGACGAGCGCATTCATCGGCTTATTGACACGCAGCGAGGCGATGGCGCGGACGATGAAATACGAGATTTTCGTGTCTGCGTGACGAGTCGTTAGGGGTGTGACGTTACAGGGGGAGCCGCGTAGATGTGCATGGGACGGATGCGTGCCTGCGCATCGGTGTGTCATAGAGACGCCATGCTTTTTCTGCGACACGCGACTTACCGACCTTATGGCATATCGCATAATGTCGTCAAATAAACGGAGAGGGTTAACTTAGTACACAAGACAACTAATGTTTACCTACTGCGCTAATGGGATGAACTATTTTGTGTGGGGGGCGTCAGATCTTTTGTTTAGACTTGCATACGTAGATGTACAGTTCAATTTCTAAATTGATTTCTGGCTTTCAAAATGAATTTAGCTCTTAGGTTGATGCAGAAGTGTGCAAAACTCGAGTTTTGCACTGCAGACTGCATCACCTTGTCACCTTGTGCCGTCAGGTCGCGAACGATCTCTGGTGACCTCCATGAGGTTACTCCTCCACCCGTGACGCTCTCTCACTGATTCCGTCAGCTCCTGGATTGTCATCCCCATGCACGCCCGTATCTCGTTCAGCCACCTCATTCTCGGCCTTCCTCTGCTTCTCTTTCCCATCCCTATTCCCATCACGATATCCTTCTCCACCCCCTCCCCTCTCATTACGTATAAAAATGTGATAGTTTCTGTTTGGTGATTGCGTCAGCTGGAAGAATAGAGGCGCAAACTGCATAGGCCTACGTAAATTCAGTAGCCTATTCCAGTAGCCTACAAACTTTTGAAGAGGAGGGTCGAAGATCGGCAAAGGTGGAAGGTTTGGACACCAAAGACCTGCCGTGTGGCAGAGCACTGAAGAACAAACTTATGAAGGTCGACGATTATTTCAACCTTATTTTTAAAATACATTTTTATTTCAAGCATAAACCTATTCAACACGTAGTTAAACAAGTAATCCAATAATGGCTCAAAATACAGTCTTGACGGGCTCTGGGCGCTTCAAACAGGCTCAGCTCTATAATTTAGCAGAACAAGGCATTGGTCATCATTGACATCAGCTTCCAGCACAAACACCTCGCAATTAAGCGCGCGTGGAAGACTTGCTGACTGAGTATACTCAATGAACGCCTCGTGTGAGACAAGGGGTGTCTGATACACACGACGTAGTAAAAGAGAGTATGTTTGACACAATATACTGTAAGCATGCCCAGAATAATGATAATTCTCTCTGCGAGTGTGTATCGAAGTGTTGCTGACCGACTGCCGTGTCGCGTAATTCAATAAACTGTATTGAGTCTACGAGAAATAGATTGGTGCTAAGACTCGTGGCCCTAGAGTACAATCTTTGTTGAGTACATTCCCTGCGGGATTCTATTACAGCCCAGCAGCCAGGCACGCGTCATTGTCGCTGCATGGGCACGCGATATGAAAGGATGACATAAGTGTCACAGCGAGAGGCGCAGGATATAATAAGCATCAAGAGGAGGGCCGGGGTGGAGGTAGTTCGGGTCACGTTTCCGGCATCGGGACGATTTGAAGCGGGTTCAATTTAGTTCACTTAAATTCAGCGAAGAAGCGATTTCGGTGAAAGAGCCCAACGCATTTCAATCTTGTCCTAAACACGAGGGGTGAAGCTAGAAAAATATACGAGAATAAAACATTTATTTGGTATTTCCCTCGTGCTTCGTACTAAATAGCTTATTTAAAACGAACAATGCCACATATCAGAATAAGTTCCTTTGATGCTCTATTATATGAAGAGGCTTATGGCTACTCAGGGCTTTGAAGCAAACACTCGGTCCTTCCAAATGTAACTTGTACAAGAAGGGATACAAAACCACCCTCGCTCTATGCACAAATTCGTTCAACTATATAGGCGCTACAGTATCCTTGCCACCTCCAGCATGCATGCTGTGCCGTTACACAACGTATCATTACGTTTCCGTCGCATTGTCGCCTATTATTGGCGCCCTGTGTCCGAGACTTAGCCGCGGATCCATAGCAGTTCATCATCAACTATAGCGAGTCGGTCCGTATGTAGCGATATAAGATTATTTATTGCGTAACGAGAGTTGTCAGTTTACGCGAACATCTAAAGAAGAGCTGATAAAAGGGCGCAATGGCGTGCGCTGTCATTAGGCCTATAGGCAATATGATCATGGGCAAGTCTATCATTTGGTTTACTTTGAGAACGTAGGCCTAACTAACATCGGCATGCACCATTGCAGATAGACCCTGAGTTAGCTCGGTCCAATTACAGCATGTCTGTTTGCAGCGTCGACTGAATGCGATCATATCCGCTAGAAACGTGACGTCACGCTAGGCATTATTTTAGGCATTGGCGTCACGATGTCACATTTAAAAAGTAAAAAGTCCGCGATTGGCCCAAATTGAGGTTTACCAGCATAACCAAAACTTGGAATAGCACCCTTAATGCATGGGCCTAGCCACATACGGCTCAATGACGCCATCGAAAGTTTGCTACACGTTTTTTAAAAAAGCTTCATTGATAAAGATCTGTACATGTATAGTAGAACATACTGCAGAATGGGTTGAAATAAACAACCGTATAATGGTGAAAAACAGCGTGTAGATACGTAAGTTTCTAGCCTTTAGCGTTAAAACCCGCACTGCAGTGGAGTCAACTTGAAGTTCCAACAGCAATGCTGCGCGCCAGGGTTTAGAAGATTGAACACGATAGGTGTCGCCACGCGACAACTCCTCAGTCCCCGACACGCTTCGTTCCCCCCAAACACTCGTCTCTCGCTCAAGTCTCTCTTGTACGCGGCGCGCGATCAGTCTGTTGAATAACGTCGTCGGTCCTCAATGGATCTCAGAGATCTTCATTATGTCATAAACCAGTCGGCAGCGGGTGTCGCAAACCTAACTGAGCCCCGTTATCGATTCGCCCCCGACAAACCCTGCGGTGCGCAGCGATCGGCGGTTAATTAAACTTGGAGCTAAAAGCTAACTTGCACTCAATATCTATTATTTGGATTTTAAAAAATAAAAATGAATGCAAGCGATTTAGATCACTGGCAATCTGCATCGGATTCATATATATGCTATGGCTTCGCTGAAAAACTGCGTATAATAGAAGAAACGTACGGACGATTGCTGATCACTGGGAGGGGGGGGGTGTGAAGGGTCCCTCCCCCCCTCCCCCCCCCCGAAATATAAAAAATAATTAAGTTTGACATAGTAGATTTTACGGGAAGGGTTACCATAGTTTTGACAGAGTAAGATTCATACTAAAGTTTTGACAATGCCCTACCCCCGAAAATGACCCTCCCCTCTCTCTGAAATATAGATCGGTCTACGGCCCTGCACTTGAAGTGGGGTACGGGCGAGCAAGTTTGATTGAGAAGAAGGGCCGTACCCCGAAGACGCGCGTACAACACTTTACCGACTCAAGTGTTGTTGACCCTTTAGAACGCAGACCCGCTTGTATTATAAAAGATCCCGGTCTCCCATTGCTTCGCAGGCCTAATTTATTCGCCGCCAACTTTCTGCGGCTCATTTGAAAGGGAGCGAGTCTGAATGGACAAATGTCATACAGGCGAGCGATTGAGATGTTCAGTATCGTAGAAAATGGAGGTCGCATCGCTCAGGTAGGAGCCTAGGAGTCGAGCTAGCGATAAAACTGTGAGTCAATCGTTAGGTCTCAGGTCAAGAGGATTAATTGGCTTGAGGAATATTGGTCTTCTTAGCGTTTCGGTGACATGATGACCTGTGCATTTGAGTGCTTGGATTGACTGCTGGCGAAGTAGAGTCTACTCTAGTAGCAGAAGTGCAAGTAGCAGAAGTGCAAGTAGCAGAAGTGCAAGTAGCAGCGGAGGACTAAGAATTGTTTGCAGTGCCTTCGATTCTACTGCGTGAATTGCACTCACGTCGAGCGCCAATAATAGCGCCTGCGCCCAGGCTGCGATCATTACAGCGATCTATCGTAATAATTATTTTTGTTTGGCTGGTAATATATTTGCGACTGGACCATAACTGTGCTGGAGAATAGATTGAGTATGCATTCCGACTAATGGTACGCGAAACCTCTCAAATTGGACAGTGGAGCTCATCCGCTTATTTCAAGCAGTAGGCTACGAGAAACCCCGCGGCGGAACTCTGTCTATGGATTCGATTCCTATCCGGAGCGCCTCCGTGGAGGCTGAAGTGAAGGTCGGTTCGTCCGAGGGTCACGGGGCCTGCAGGGAGGGGTCGGCGGAGGCCTGCGCGCGGCCTGGGGGCCTCTGCAAGCAGGGCGGAGGGGTGAAGCATAGGCGCGAGCCGACTGTCGCCGTCTGCCGGCGAAACGAGCGAGAACGCAATCGTGTCCAACAGGTAGGCTAGGCTGCTAGGCTTAGCATCGGTTGAGAGTCATAACTGATGAAGTTAAAGGCAACGTTGAGCATAAAATCACCCTAGTGTAAGCCTACGCCTAATTTGATACTATTTCTAATTTATATGTTTGCAAAGCATCGCATTAGGTCTACAGTTCTACATGTAAGTTTCGATGTATAAACTGTACGACTTTTAGTGCAATAGCTACGATTACTTGGACTCTTACCGCGTAGCGTTAATAGAGCTGAGATATTTTAGCTCAATCATGAATGCCAAACCCATGATAACGCATTTTTGACTTTACAAATTAGTTAAAATTAATTACTAATTAATGACTTAATTAATTAATGACTGATTAAACTAGTCATTTAATGTTGAAAAAAAAAAATGAATTCATAGTCCTTTGATCTTTCTTTATTTTACTCGGACGCGCATTGTTACTGATTTTATTTCAGTAGTGTTTATTTATATAATAATAAAAGGATAGGTATAATTTAAGGAAAATTAAAAACGCTATTTCAGTGTAAAAATTTATAAATAGACCTATTTGCACTACTTTAGAATGACTGTTCGATTAAAATGTAAAAACATAGATATGACAACGACCTAAGCTCTAGCCTCTACAAAAGTATTCAATGCAAAAATACAAGTACTGTGGTACATGTAGGCTCTGCCGTATGTAGTAATAACATTTCGCCTTCAGGTCAACCTCAACTTCGAGCGCCTGAGGCGCCACGTGCCAGCTGTGGCTCGCAACAAGAAGCTCAGCAAGATGGACACGCTCCGCTCTGCAGTCAACTACATCCAGTACCTCAAGGACCTGCTCGACTCCACCGACACTCTCCTCCCTCCACCCCCGCCAACCTTTGACCCCGATCCCCTGCCGCCCTTTGACCTCGACCCCCTGCCGGCCTTTGACCCTACCTCCACGTCGTACTGCGACAGTGAACCCCCCACTGGGCAGTCATCAGGGTCCTCGCTGTTCTCAGGGGGGTCCTGTCCTAATTTGAACGACATCCAGCTCGCTACAACGCCTAGCCAGCCAGTCTCAGTAGGGACCTTCAACGAACTGCCCATAACGGAAAATTCCTTTGCGATAAACGCGCTTGCAGAAAACGCGTTTATAGAAAACGTGTTTAGGGAAAAGGCGTCGTCTGCTTTTATGGACGTTGCGTTTAAGGAAAACGTTTTTACTGGGAATGAGTACGACTCTTTTGCTGACAGTGGTGTGAAATGCTCGTCGTTGTTGTACGAAACAAAGGCGGGGTTTGCGCTGATGGATGCGAGTGATGCGATGCGGGGTGATTGGTGCGGGGTGGGTCCGGCTGCGCCTGTAGCAGGCTGGAGTCTGACGGGGGAGTCTTCCGGACCGGACTGCTATCAGGAGACGGATGAAAAAGTACGGGATTGCCTTTTGCGCGAATTAACGGCTTGGCTTATGCAGTGACTGTCACCGAAATGTAAATGAATTTTGGTATGCGGTGCCTATTGATATTGTAATGTCTATCGTAGTATACGATTATGTTATTATCTTTGTAAGGTATCGGATCGAACATTTGAAGAGGCCATGGTTGCCTTTGTCATTTCATTGCCGAAATAATCGTACCAAACCGCTGAAGTATTTTAAAAGCTTTTCAATCTCATTCGCATAAAGCAGGCGATGTCTCGAACTTGAGTTCTCAGATTTTATGCATTCCAATTCAATGTGAGTGAAACTTTGCCCGCGTGCCTTTGCCAAAGATCATGTATTTGTATTCGGGTCAGCAGCACTTAATGCTTTTTTAGTGTTGTCTGCTTGACAGCAACCGCTGAGGTTGCTTTGAGAATCCGAGTAATAAAGTTAATCGGCGATAATAAAGCCCGACCATGTATTATTTACCACAGCATGGCTTCTCAATGAAGTTGGGAGTTAATTACATGGATAGACTGATCTGCGCACGCATGAAGACTCAATCGGTATAGTCATGCATTCGTTTTGACCCATGAGTGCATGCTGTTATGAACGCACACTATGGAGTCTAGATCTCTCGATGTCAATTGTATACGCTGAGATGTAATAAGAGGAAACGTTGCACTACTCAAGTTGTCGCTTTGAATACGTGTAGATTCATAGTGTGGCCCTATAGGCAGGCTACTTGGGTTCGAACGCGATCCTTCGAAGTAGGCCTACATTTAGCTAAAGACGTTGTCGCGTGGTTTTAAAGAGACTCAATAGATGATCGCGTTGCAAAAAAATAGCACAGTTCATCCAGCAACAATCATATCAGATGTCATTTTGGAGCAGTCTCGTGCAATTCACTTCAAAATCGGTGCGCGCTGGAAGGAAACACCGCGCGTACGATTACTTGGATTATTGTTAAGGAAGACGCAAGCCCCTACCCAAGATTTGTGAGCCCTTTGTATAGCTGCCCAGACAGTCTGTTGGTGATTGTCACCGATAAAAAGAAATCCTGAACCCACGCAATGTTCCATTGTCCCACGTCCCGGTTATAGTATAGCTTCCATTGTCATTGCGTCAATGACAAAACAACATGAGTGCGCTAATGCCTATAATAGTTTCGTCCATTCAATTAGCAGCTTGTACTCAATGTCTCATGGGTTGTCTCTTAGTAATAACAGTAGGGTTCAATCTTTGAAGTTACCCCCCAAGAGTTCAAACCAGTATGCAGTTGCATTACTGTTGTGCATGTGAGTTTTTTGCCAACAATAATTTGTACAATTGATGAAATAAGAATGCAGCAAACTATCAACCGTACTGTTGCCTAGACATTTACTTGTTAACCAGAGTTGACGTCTTAGCTCCTGGGATTTTTTCTTCTCGAGGTTGATTCATTCAATCGATTACTTAGCGCTTTCTACAGTCATTATGATAATTTAGCTATGATATGTTTGTGATCGTTGTACATTATTATACCAGAGCGCCTTGAACTCGTTATCTTTATAATGCAATAATATGTACTCCTAAGATTTTAAATTGCCTAAATGATTCTGACTGGTTTGATAAAATATTGAATTGAAAATTGTTTCGCATTGAGTTTCTGTTGTTGCTTGGACGCAGCGTGTGAGTTGTAGACCTGAGCGATACAAATAGTATCAGCGCTCTTGGCAACATATTGACACAATCAATTAATAATTGAGACCTACCGGGTCCAATTTGTACTCAGTATCATAATAATTAGCCTGTGGCAAAACAGTAGCATACTAATCCTAAAACTCAACTCAAAACAACATGTTTGCTCAAGTATAAATGTCAAATTTTTTCAATATTAACCACAGCAACTTAAACGTCGAACTCATTCAAGTCGTGCTTGAAAACGATTGACTTGGAGAGCCTGAGCCTCACAAAAACACGTTCTACCATACTAACTATCGACAGGCGAATGCATAGACCTGGGGCTGTTGGTTTAGGTTATCGTAACCTATACACACCACACAGTTCAAAACTAATTTCTAAGACAAGGGAAAGCGCGCGAATGAGTTGAAGAGCCCCGTGTAAACAGTCCCCCACACGCGTCTGCGCGTGGCAGGGCGCAGGGAGGGTCCGATATGACGAACGACCACACTTGAACGAAAATCTTCCTTCTGCTGGCACACTTCACGACACGGCTGCAAGATAAAGGCCGAGATTGAAGTTACACATTGGTTATTAACTTATTGGTTGGACGACTTCGTTTGACCCAGAAGGAAGTGAGTTCTTCAGTGTCTGAAGTAGCTATATTAACGCTGTAGTCGCCCCATTAATGTCCCAGTCGCAAGATTTGAGAGAGCAGGTGGTGCGATGCATAAACTTGACTGAACTTACAGCCTACCGAACAAGTGCGTGATAAGGGCAAATACGTTTTTACGAAATAATGTCAACGTTAACATTGCGCGATATTTAGATCAAATTTCTTTGTAACCCGCGACGTAATTTCAATAACATCCGGACTTTTGAAAATTCAACCTACGTTTAATTCTAATGAACACATAAACTTGTGTTTCACTTTCACAGTTATGAAAAGATACCATAGACCCAAAACGGAAAGTTAACAGTTTAAAATTTGTCCGAATTTCAATATCGACTTTAATAAAAATGATCATAAATAAAGAATCACGATGACCAACAATTTAATAAGAATAGCTACAGCCTATCGTACGTCGAGAGATCTACTTGAATCGAATGAACAAGTACTTCAATTTATTGTTTTTCTATCAGAGGCAGCGGATTCATAATGCACGTGGTCTCATTTGTAAGCCTATTAATTGTAGGTCAGCAGTTAAGGTTAACCGGCCTAAAACACTAGGTCGGAAGATTTTAAACGCTAACTCGGCACATTTTGCTTAAGCTAGGCCTACCATTTGAAATAGGCCCACTAACAGATATTAGTTAATGTAAAACTGTCGGCGAAGTCTTTACGCTGACATTGACAGAGGAAGGTAAACAATATTTTGCCGATCTCTCAATGGGACAGAATCCACTCGCGCCTGGTTGTGAATTAAAATGTGAGAAATACAAGCGACCTCATTTGAGCAACGATCAAAATAATATCCGATTGTCAGCGTCGTTAGACTGTAAGGCAATTCATAATGGGGCGTGGGGCTCAAGGTCCCCCAACTTAATTATTCCCTGCCCGTTTGTGGCTTTTCTTCGAGATTAATTTATATTTGTAAGGTTTCAATTACTCTATGCCGATTGAAGAAAGAATATACAAATATAGTATACAATGTAGGGCACAATTACATTTGCATTAGTGGCTATTTGAAACATAGACCAATAAAACAATAATTCCGAATCAAAACGGTTTTAAATATCGCCATAGCTTTAGCGCATGGCTAAAGGTTCAATCGCCCATTGGATAGAGAATCATCGATACGGTACAAACACTGCAACTAATTTTTGTCAATTCCATTTTAATCGAGTCTAATTTCGAAGTCAACCCGTATATTTAGTTGGAGAGGCTTCCCGGCAGCTCGACGGTTTGATGTGTCGCCAGCGCACAAAGGGGCAGGTGCAAGCAATTAGGAAGCCTTCTTATAGCTCCGATTGCTTTACGCTTGATTAAGTTTGCATCAACTAAATAAGTTCTGTAGGCGAATATGGACCGACTTCGTTCATTCTTGCTACGGCACGTAGAGCAGTGCTGTTCCAGTGGGGAGGGGGGGGGGGAGAAGGGCATGGAGGGGCCATGGCTCAGTCTGAAAAATAAGATACAAATGTATTAATTAACACCACAGAAATTCGTTCGGTAAATGTATGAAATGACCCTCACAAAAATATCCCATCCCTCCCTACATTATGGAAGTTCTTATTAGAAATAAGTAAACTGACAGGCTTTGACATTTTTGCGTGACCTTCGCTCTCCCCCAGTCGCAAATTCACTTGTTTGAAAAGGACATCTAACTGGTTCGAACTCTCTTCTCTTCGTTCGTAAGTTTTTCAATAGTTTTTCTGGTCGATAGCTGCACAACAAAATTCTCCCCCGCCCCCTCCAACGATTACGTCTTGGGCCCGCACCCGGCGTTGTGTCTCTGCATAACGCCGATGCAAAGAGTAATTTTTAAGCGAAATACTATCGCCGGTCAATTACAACGCGGCAGTCACTCGAAGCCTCTCAGCTGTACGGCCACGCAGGCCCCGCCAGACGTCTATTATACGTCGTTATGAGGGTCCGTTGTGCGATTGCTCGTCGTTGACGGTCTAAATCCGGTCGACAAAATGACTCTCAGACGATCGTCACGCCTTCCGCAGTTAACACCTTATTAAGCAAATGACAGCGCCGGCATCGTTAGTACCATCGCGCTCTTTGATCAGTGACATTGACCGCAATCATTGCAGTTTGATTTCTGGTCTTTAGCTAGATGAGAGCTGCTTCAGATTCTGGGGTCACTGACAATGCTCATTCGCTGAGGCTCGAAAAAGCAACCAATTTTCCACGCCGTTACGCGTAGATGTGTCGCGTTGAAATTAACTACGTCAATTGAGAGCTTATCGCAAATAATACTTCAGTTTATTCTGTGCGGTTTTTAAATGTTGGCCTCGCGGATGTCGCGCTAACTTATGTTTGATTAGCACTATTAATCAATCCATATTAGCGAATTTTTTATATTGAGCGTTTCCTCTCGCAAGTGGCAAGAATTGAACTCCGGCAAAAGTCTAAAATGATCAGCGGCCATTTTAGACTATATACCGACTTTTGTCTCTTGAAGGATATTGCGACCTTCTCAACTCGCGCCTTTCTGTACAGCGCTCAAATAAAAAAATCGGTTGCAACAACCTTTGTCCATTAACCCTCACAATGTTGTGCAACACAGAACAAAAACTGTGTATATTTATCTTCAGCTCAAAATCGTCAAGTAGTAAACTCAACCGTTCGCTGTTCATCCCCTTTCCCCGTTCTTGCACTTCCCTTAATTCCCCTCGCCCCTTCGCCGGCCGACCTAGCGGTTAGCCAGTGTTGACATCCAGGCAGATGCAGAGGCCTCCGTGCCCCCCCCCCCTCCGCCCCACTGCAGACATCACTTTGATCTGACCAGCTGTCCCCCCCCCCCTTCCAGACGTTCGAGTTCGGCTCCTTCCACGGGGCAGTCAAGCGTGGTGGGACTGGGAGCAGCCTTCACGTGCCTTCGGTGGAACATGTTGGCATGCAACATACCCCATCATAAAATAGATTCATTGCAAACTTGGCAAGCAGATTCCAAATATATGAATGTAATGTAGCCAGTTATGCTAAAACCACCACAGTAAGCCTACTCCAATGCGCAAATGGTCGATTCATGCTTCTCGGCAATAAAGTATCACAGACATGTATTATGCAAGACAAATGTATTATAAGACAATACAGTATTATAACAGCAGGGCTAACTTCACTCTCTCGTATCTTTTGGAATATCTGATTACATCTCCGTTCAAATACTCAGCAGCTGGCACCCATACCCAACCCTCGGCGCAGTATCCTAGCGACACTGAAGGCACGAGCCATTCACAGGGGTGTGGAGCTATTCGATCGGACGGAACGAGTCGACATTGGAGAAGACCTGGGATCACGTCCCGCTGTGTTGTGTGCAGTCTGCTCGCTCGCGACTGTCATCATCATGGCTCAGCTGTTATTGTGCAAATTACGTCGCCTTGGCTACGCTCTACAGCTTCAATGCATAACGCTCATGAGAGCAGACTTATTCATGTTGTGAATGGCGCTAGCTATTGATGAGCTAATGAAGGCAGTACGTGCCTGTCATTGT
>JAQIWG010003487.1:0-17768 GCA_034695025.1 Chamaedrilus cognettii
TGATAATGTTATTCCGAATGTGAATATGAATGTGAATCTAACTTGTCAAACGTTAACTCAACTCCAACTCATTCTTAACATCGTGAACTTGAAATGACCAAAGAACTATAAGCCTACAATGCGCATGCATTACGCTCTACTTTTCTGAAATCCATCTTATGCTTTTCGAAATTATCGGTCTGACTGGCGTGCAAGGATGGCTCCAGGGGGGAGGGGGGTGGGGGGATATACCCCCTTCACCAGCATGACCGAAATAATTGTTATGAATATTTTTTCACAAAACAGCGGCCGAACGTCAGTAGGCGTACGATGATATTTTGTTCAAAGTTATGCTGCATTTCATTATTAAAAATTACAACCATCACGATAGGAAACAATTACGCTCAGATTGAGATTTTCAAAAGCGAATACATGTATGCTACACAAGAGCATAGTACATAGTAGCACTAATGAGTGTGCTTGTAACTCTTGGCTTCCGTCAGTCAAGCACTATAGAGCAATAACCAGAACAAGAACGTGAACAAGAAAGAAGAAGACAAAACAAAAACTAAAGAATAACAACTCGAATCAATGACAGATTGTGCACGTGTAGCATGTATTTGTCGTTTGTGCGTGTTCTACTGCGTTTGCTGCGAACAAAGCAATCAAGAATTTTTGGGTCATCAAAAAGCACTAAATGGCTGAAAAATGGACAAGGATGAGCATGGATTAGATTTACTTCAGCAACTTCTGCCAGCACAACCCCCCCCCTCTTCACCCCACTCTACTTCTACGGGCGGGATTCTTAGTCATCACTGCTTTTGTTAATTTTTTCTATAAACCAACAGTTTGGACTATCCTCCCAAAAAAGTTAAAACTGCCAGCGGAGAAAAGCTCTTTTATGAACGCAAAAGCGCGCCCGATTAGATTATCGCAGAGTTCATCTTCGACAGCAGCTGGCAGCTGTGTCTAAATAGATATTACGTCATCTACGACCAATCAGTTGTTAGAATAGTCAACTAAAACGAATGGTGGCTAACTATTGTACTGATTGGTCGTCTTCTGATGTAGCCTAGCCATGAATTACTTCGTAGATCTACATTAATAACTAAGTTTTGTCATTAAATACAAGAAATTAAATTGAACAAGAAGCATGGGAAAATGTTCCAAAGTCTAGGGTTCAAAGGAATACAGGCTGTGTCAGTCTCAGGCCGACCACTGCGGGCATCCATCCCGGCACCTCAATGATCCGGCACCTTTGCTTGGGGTCAAAATGCATAGTCCAATTTGCGACTATTATTTAGGCCTACATGTACATGCAGACTACTGATAAAGAATTACAATAATCATGTGGCCTATCCTTACGGCTTAACCCGATCCAATACTGCGTACGGTGTATGATGGGTCCGTCTACTAAGCTTCAATTCACTTTTAAATTCGTTGTATTACATAACATGTATGTAGAAATTGATATGCATTGGCATGTGATTTCAAGTCCACGGTGTTAGGACGGTGTTAGAGTTGAGTTGAAATTTCGGGCCAACTCGTTCTCAATCTGAACGCCTCAATCCGTTGCTCAGGTTAGCGCGGCGCTAGCGCGATGTTAACACCGCGCTAACACCGTGTTAGCGCGGCGTTTAGAAAACTAGCGCGCTGCATAGTATTTGGATAGACTTGTTTTGACGCGCTGTACGCCGATCGCTAATATTCGTAGTCAAATGGGCCTGGTAGGCGTATTAACTCGGCGATACGTGGTCAAACTTTGTTTAAATAAATTGACGATATATATTTTAAATAAATTATTTAAAGTTTGATGTATTTTAACTTTCGACTCAACTTCTACTCAACTCCGCGCTAACACTGCGCGAACACGGTGTTAACACGCTGTTAACACCGTGTTAGCGCGGTGTTGAAAATTGATTTCAAATGAGCGGGTTGGGACGGTGGTGACCTCAGGTCTACACTACTCAACTCAACTAACTTAACTAACTCAATCCTAACACCGTGAACTTGAAATTGGTTTTAGCACCATGCGAACCATTCATCCAATCCAAGAGTTAACTGACTGACATTGACGCTGTTGTGTGCGTTTTTATTAGTATAGATAATTTATTCTGATTGGTTGTTTGCATGTTTATTATTGCTGTCATGGCAACGTCAACAAAAGTGAGCGCTAATAGAAAATCATAAGGGGACGGAGGTTTTTTTTGCTTAAACGGCCAAAGTTGGCTGATTAAGACAAAATGTTAAAGTTTATCCGGCGGAAAATCATGCAGTTTTTCTCCCGATGACGTTAATCAGCGTCTATGAAAGACAGAAAATTGAAAATCAGCGGATAAATCGCCCGCGAGGTTGATCTTCAGAGTTCATCGCTACGGCTAGCGTTAAACCATCTTTAAGAATATCAGCCTAAGTTTCGATCAAAAAAAAGTTCTTTCATCCATAGCCTAGCGGGTTAAACTGACCTGTGAGTGAAGACGCAAACCGCCACTGCCTCTGCATTGGTTGCGATCAAAGAATTTGGACCAGGCCAAAGGCCTTTAGCAGTGATTCTCAAACTTTTTCTTCTGCGGGCCATATTTTGATTTCACAAATCTTCGATGGCCATTTCAGGCTACGGTCGAAATAAACCAATTTATCAAAACATAATATAAAACTTTATTCACCTCACGTCAGAAGCAACATAATAATTCACAACTCAAAAAATTAAAATTAAATAAACAGTTGCAGCATATACCATATCACACAACCATCGATGCTACCACAGACATTGCATGAATAGTATCATCGTTCTAGGAGCTGTCTATATTGTTGAAAAAGACTTTCTAATATTATGTGTTCAAGAGCCTGCATGCAAAACTGATTTTTCAGCCAAAAGCCTCTGCTTTTTTAATAACATCGAATTCTCGCACACCACACAACATAAAAAGTCCGCGAACAAAGTCGTTTTGAATAGAAGCTAATTTGACATAAAACTTCAGCCTTTTATTATCAATTTTGAGAGAAAATGGCAGTAAACCGCAGTAGAATTGGCAACTTAAAATTATTTTATCGTCATATGACGCAAATATTTTAGCAAAAGCAGCATTGTATGCAGAGTCAAGACAGTTGTACTCAGCTTGTCTAACGTTAAATGAGTCAACATCATAGCAGAGGCGCGCACAACGACTCCACAAGAGCCAGCGTCCATTGGCGATGAGCGCGCTCCGACTTTATCAAATAAACCATTTAGCGCTCAAACGTATTTTTGACCAACTGCCTGTAAATTGCTTTTCAGAACTCTACCTGACAAAAAGAATACACCTAAATAATTCAGTTCACATTTCCAATCTAAGGCCTCAGCATTAACAATAGTATTAAATATAATACCAAGCCAGCCAACATCGCCGCGAGCATGCAATGGCCCTTACGGTAGAGATTTCGCCGGCCACAGTGGCCTTTTTAGCAACACGCTCGCGGGTCACATGAAAAGTCTTCGACGGCTACTTTTGACCCGCGGGCAGCACTTTTAGAACCCTTGGCCTATAGTACCTATCATGAACCTAGAATGGCTAGATGAGTAACATAGCTGCTGGCGCACACGGCACCAAAAAATGGATTGTCACGGGTCAGCAAAATGGCGGCATGGACTGTTAGGCCTGGGGCCGTAGTCGCCATAGTCGCGACTGCCTAGCTCGAGCGAGTTTTGAGGTGGCTCCAGCTAAATTGCCAATGCCGTGCATGCGTTTTTGGATGGCGCGACCTCAAACCTCGCTCCAGCTAGGCAGTCGCGGATATGGTGACTACGGTCTCTGGAATGGGCTTCTCTTGGCCGTCTAGAATTAATACATGTATCTGATTCAGCATGTTTCCGCAGCCAACATAGCATAGGGTTCATAGCAGCTGTCCCAATTCTTTGGCTGCAAGTAGCTTATGTGATGCAGTAATCGAGAGAGCAGCCGCTGTAGGCGCAGCCCCTGACACAGGCACCGTAGTCGTGTGCCACGGAGCCGTAGACGCCGTTGCACTCATGGATGTTGTGTGCGATACAGCCGCTCATGAGAGGACTGCGGCCGCAGTGCCTGCTCGCGCACGTGTTGACGCAAGTGCAGGCTGCGGACACCTCAGCTGCGGACATCTCATCTGCGGACACCTCAGCTGCGGATATCTCATCTGCGGACACCTCAGCTGCGGCCGCCTCAGACGCGTACTTCTCGGACGCGGCCACTGCACAGCGCGACACAGCATGGCGCACTTGTGGCTTCATGTGGTTCCACATGTGACCCACTCGTGGATTTGCAACATCCGCGTGTGACCCATATGTTTCTTTTTGTTTTTTGTAGTTTAGGGACCGCGTGTAGGATAATGACTATTTACAATTCGGTTTTGCGCAAGAGAACCCGCACAGAACCGCACCCCTTCTTTAGTTGCGTTTTATGGCTCGCCCGGGGAGCTCTGGGCTGCAAGCCAATTCATTTTCCCAGCCTGCAGGAGACGAGTGACCAATATCTTAGGCTATATGTGATCACATGATGTCTGTCACATGTGGATTGTGTGTGATTCACATGTGGCTTTTTGCGCCAGGGTCAGAGATATTCGAGTGTGTCAGAGAAATTCGATTAATTTGTTCCGGTAATTTAAAATAAATTACCGATTCGGTTATTTATCCTAACTATTGAAAACAGCGCCATTTTTGAAGGAAACTACATGTACATGTACTTCGATGTAGGATCCTAGCACGATTTGAATTTTTTTATATTTCAAATCGTTCTGTAATTTACCGGTCAGGAATTTGCGTAGTTAGATTACCGTAAATTACCATAGTTTACCGTAAATTTAAGAATAGTTCGACGGTAATCTAAATATTTTTAGTTTACCGGTCATTTTCGAACGCCAGCAGGCTCTGAATCACGCCTGTAGGCCTTTCTAAAGACCCACAAAAGAATAAGCACTTATCGGACCCGGATCGATTTCATAAAGATGACCATTAAGGAACAGTTTCTCAATCGAGAATTACTTGGTTTCAAATAATCATAGAACAAAAATGACAGCACAATCCAATCAGATCTCGCAAATTAGATCCAGGATTGTTTGAATAACACGCCAATGTTGGGGAGTTATTCAGACAATCCTAGATTATTTAACTATGGTTAAAATAACTCTCTATTGAACAACTGGGCCTGAGAGCTGATAGTATCCATGTCTAAAGGACCGTAACAAGAGGAATTTACCAGGCGGAACCATATAATCTTCGACTGCCACCTCACTTCGGGAACCAATTTATAGTACAGCCAGGGGGTTGAACAGGGGGGTGCAAAGTGCTACATAGCTCCCTCAACTTCCTTAAGCCCTTATGCCTCCACCAAGAAAAACTGAGCAGCACCGGCCCCACAGCGAAATAAAATCTTTCTTCTTATTTACTTCAAACATTAATAAGCCTACGCAATGTTCAAATGTAAATCTACATTTTTCGATAGCTCGATGATTTCTGAAATATTTGAACATTATCTTTTGTTTTGCGCCTATTTAGTATATTCTTGAAAACATTTACAGTAGTATGCAGTTTGGTTTCAAATGCAAAACTGGATGCAATCATGCTTTATTTTCGTTGCGTAGAAATTTTGAATTTTTCATACAACGCGACACTACGGCAAACTTATGTGCTCTCAATATGGGTGAAGCATTTGGCAAAGTAAATAGATTTGCCTTATTCATTAAATTGATGAATCGGAAGTGTCCGATGATATTAATTAATATTTTAGACTGTTGCTACGCCAAGATCTTTGCCTGCATTAAGCGAGGAGCGTGTTTCTCTTCATTTGTTGGGCTCATGACAAGTACAAGGCAAGATGGAACAACTTCGGCCTATTTGTTTGCTGTGTTTATTAATGACGTTATTGTTAAATTGCAATCGTCACGTTTAGGCTGTGGCATAGAATATGTTTGTTTTAATGCATTTGCGTATGCAGACGATGTGTTGTTGCTAGCAAGTATTTCAATTAAAGATATTTTGCAACACATGGTAGCTATCTGCGCTGAAGAACTTAAGTGGTTGGACATGAAGATTAAAGTTAAGAAATCGATGTGCATGCGCATTGGCAAGCGATATAATATTTCGACCTGTGATATTTATCTAGACAAATCTCCCATTAAATGAAGCTCGGAAATGCGATATTTGGTATTGTGTATTAGGGCAGCTCCCACATTTCGTTGCAACTTGCATATCGCAAAAATTAAGTACTTCAAAAGCCTTAATAGCGTATTGGGCAAATTAGGGTCAGCACCGCTTGTTGCTGTTATGTTGTATTTTGCCGTGTCTTATTGTGCTCTCATTTTGTTCAACGGGTTGGAGTCGCTGCGCCTCAAGAAGTCGAATTATAATAGTATCATTAAATTTTTACGACAAGTTAAGCGAGGCGAACTTCAACCCAGCTAGGTATTAGAATGGTTTGGAAAAGAAGACCGGATTGCGAAAGATAATAAATATGGATTTGATTCGCAAATGCGAGAACAAATAATTATAATTTAATCAATGTGTCTTTTAAGAATCACTGTATTACATTACTTGAATAATTAATTGTAATTGATCTTGTTCAAATTGGTGTACCCTGATATCGTTAATGGATTCTATTTTTTGTTTAAAATTTTCAAGAAGAAGCCTGGTAGTTGGTTGTGACATTAGACGTTTTTCTTATTATGAGCAAGACCAGCTTTATCTCCATTGAAGCATTCAATTTTGTGTTGGATGCGGTACTTCATTCGGTTGGTGTCGTTTGTATTATCAAAATTGTTCCTTGTACTACACTGCTTGTGTGAATTAAAGATCTATATGCATATATATATATATCATGTGTCATATATGCATACATGTAGGCATCCGTTATTGATGTCAAAATGAGTTCCCTTGATTCAGATAATAGAGTATTTAGTTGGCGTCAAGTTAGAGCGCTAGTGCGACACTTCCGAGATGTATATAAATCGTTTATTCACCATCAAGGCAGAACACAATAAAGAAATAAAAACTTAAATAAACATGCAGTTGAAGTGCGAGCTTAATTATATTGAAATTCACAACTTCAGGTGATAGCGTTCACACAATATTAGCGAAATAGTCATTAATGATGCGTGACGAGTCGAGCACTAACGACTGCGTTGATACGTTGTAAGAAGCAGCTTGTCTTGACAGTTTACCCTGGCCTGATAAATCATATAGAGCTCTCAATATGTAACAAGGGCTTAGTTTCAGTGAGTCCAAAAAATGTCTTTTGCGTAGTGCAACAACGTGCTCCATTGGCAAATAGCCAGTGAAGAATTTACACTGAGTAACAATTTTGGTATCAAATATGTTAAAACTTTTCATGAAAACTCTGCTCTCTGCTGCGAGTTCTCTCATTCTCAGTGACAGCGGATTCGATTGTCAATTTTTCCGTACGCAATCCGAGACGGATTAATGGCTAATGCTTGTATGCTTTCTCTCCTATCTGAAAATGATGCGTGGTTTGCAATGGTGCTTTTAACTTGGCCGCAATATAAAAAGTGTTTTACTGTACAGAAGCGTAGAAGACTCTCAGACTGACTACCAGGGCCAATTCTGACAAGGGGCGAGCTCATGTGGCTTTCCTTCGTGCAACTCGTGCATGGGGAGGGAAGATGGTGAGAGAGAAGAGAGATGCAATGACAGAAACTTTTCAAAAATGTTACTATGTAAATGTATATGGCTTCGCTTAACCATCAACTTTGAAGGCGCTCCCCTATGCTTTTCTTTAGCATACTATGACCTAAAACGTATCACAATCATCAGCTGTCGCGCCTATTTGATCTTCGCTTTCAGATTCATTAATGTAAAGTGGCATCAAAGCTGCAGGAATTAATCAGCATGCCAATGGTAACAAATTTCCATCATCCAAGCAATTCAAATTATCAAGACATGCAAATAATTGTGATATGTACTTCGTTGGTTAAACATAAAATTGTATGTACTCTTGACAGGAGTGAAACATAAGCATGTTCCCTTCAACATGTTTGGCCTACTAAAAGTTAAAATATATAAATGCGCTGAAATTTAGAACCTATGCTTTACTATATTATTACTTTGTTAATAATTGCATTTGACTTGGAATTTCACTCAATACTGTGAACCCATTATATCGTTTTTTACCAGATGAAAATTTGATGCAAAAAAGTACTAAAACTAGCTTATTATATATAACTAGATGTACTGTAATTGCCAAGTTCTAATTAAAGATTTCGTGCAAGAATGGATTTATAAAGTAACCCGGACTGAGAATGTTGACTTTAACGTAGAAACACTCATACAGTTTGCGTGCATCCGTGTTGTCATTGACATTTTGAGCGTCACACAGCCGTCATTATAGCTTCATGTCGGATTTTTACAATTTGCTGCTTGCGGTATCTCTAAAATGAATTAACACATGTAATTAATGCATGTAACACATTGCATAGACTACACACGATTAATTCTCTCAATTTCGATTAACATCGATTATGCACGATTTAGAGCATAAAAGCATAAAAATGAAAATTGGTCGGCTTATGCACTTCATATATAGCATCGATAAAACACAAGCTTTGACCATTTTTATAATTGAAAGCTTAAAGTTGGTTTTTCTAAAGATTGGGCCTTACAGTTGTGTTGCATCGCCTAACTACACTTATAGTCTGGGCTAGAAATGGGAACAAGTGGCGTCCCCCACGCCCGTCAAGGACGCGGGACAAATGGCCTGAAATAAAGTACGTCTGGCAACCCTAGCTTTCAGTGGCGTCGCGTCAACGGGGCACCGGTGGGCACCGGTAAACCCTAGAAAAATGCCCAAGTGGGCCAGGGTGGGCCAAGGGTGGGCACAAATTTGATGGTGTGAGAAACGGAAATGGGGGTTTTTGAGATCAGTCAGTATTGTTAAGAATGGGGAGTAAAATGAAGAAGGAATTTTTTTGGACATAGTAAGTTTTAAAAAAGGAGGAAAATTGAAAAAACAATTGCAGCTGTTAAAAACGGTTTTTTATATTTCTGTCAGCAGCCCCCCCCCCGCCCCCCGCTCGTGAGTTCTGTTCGATGGGAGAACTGCTGTGCCGACCCTAAGTGAGACTTATGCACGATGTTCCCACCCTACTTTTTGTCACATCACGTGTACTCACCCTGTTTGTAGGGTCACGCGACGCCAGTGGCTTTAGTAGGTTCATGTAAGCTCATGAAGTTTAAGTTTTAAAATGAAGTTAAGGTTGAATGAGCATAAAATTCAGGGCCCCCATCGCGGAAAAATGTCGGGCACCATGCTTTTCATTGTTTTTGGCCGTAATTTTTTCAGAGTAAATGCGGTCATTTTATTGCAAACATCTAAATTAAGCGCCAACACACAACTCCTCTGAAAGAAGCTCTCGAGCTATGCACTTGTTATGCATTTTGTTATGCGCAGCGTTTATTCCTCGCAAAGGGCTAGCTCAACATCACACCACTGTATACAAAGAAACAATGAAGATAAATTACCAAGACTTCGAGCAGTGATTAATGTTATATATAGACGGCAAAAAACAAAGATCTAACAGAACACCAAAGACCTTCACTTCGGCAGAGCGCTGAAGATAGAGAGGACTTCATATCTTGCTCGATGTACTCTAACGGCTAGTTGCTCCACCTCGATTTGAGTGCGGTTTAAATGCGATTTAGTTTCGTAGTCTCAAATAAGAAATTTTGAGTTTCTCGACCTCAAATGTCCAATTTGCAAATTGACATTTTGCAAATTAATTTTTTAATTTGCAGATAACTGCGAATTAACTGCGAATAACACGCAAAACAAAAATTAACGAACTAACACGCAAAAATGCAGTGACGTTTCACGATTCAAATGTTCACTATATTATTGAACATTCGTCACGTTTGACACGTAATAACACAATTATGACCTTCCGAAGCGCTGATAAAGACCAGAATTTAGTAATATCTTTGTGCATATGCTAATTCGCATTCCGACCAAGGAAAATCATCGAGCAATCCGAAAAAATTAATTTACAGTGTAGCTTAAACCGCGCATTGAGTATTGTGCGAATTAGTACTCTTTCAATTCGAGCAGCAGTTGCTAGCCGTAACTAATTGGATGGCCAGATTTCCATCATTCAATAAGGGACGCCATAAATTCAGCAGGGTTCATTTTTGCGCATATTTTGTTAGGCCTACATTTTCTACAGAAATTTGAGCATCATTAATCACTATAACTATTGATATACATACTCATTGATTTAAATACAATTAAATGAACTGATTAATTTATGCGAAGTGATTCAATTTTGGTATTACATACTGTACATTTTTATATTAAAATTGATAGAAATCATTTAAATCTTCTTTTCTATGGCCTTCATTTTTTTATTATTAAGCTTGTTATGGAGTTTTCAACCTGAAAGTAAAAAAACAAAAAAAACTGCCGTTTTCTACAAATTCATGACCACACCTGAGGCATGGTGCTTATATCAAGGACAATTGGCGTCCCTTTCGCTCTCCGTAGAGGACACGGGGCAAATGGCTTCAAATGAGGGACGTTCTTTACAATTAGAAAGTGTCCACCGCTGACTGTTTGCCAGAGATCATAAAAACATTTGTGACTGACAAATTTAGACCATCCTTGCAAGGGTGCACCAAGTGACGCACTTTGATGCAGCCGGGATTTGAACCCGAGAAATACCGTACTGGTGATCCCAGAACAGCGACTTTGATCACTCGGCCACAACGCTTCACCTGTATTCTGTCGCTGATTTCAACGCAATTACAACGCAATATGTCTACTTGAGGCGTTACTGCTGTCACGAACGAAGGGAGGAACTCGCTCAGTGATCACATTTTCGATCACTGAGGCGCGTTTGCTGCTGGATAGAAGCAATTGTAGCACACAAGACGGCACGGATCGCCCCAAAACCGCTGCAGGTTGTTCGAATTTAAGCGCAACCTGTCATTTGATACGGATTAATTTAAACAGTTCAATGGTTGTAACAAATTCCCAACATCGTTTATGCTGAGATATGTTGCCTCTTTAGAGCTTTGCGTCAAAATGGTGGACACCGCTCCAGTCGATGCTTCGACTGATGCATGTCCACAGTCGATGTCCCGCTGTGTCGCGTGTCACATCTTCTTTGCGGTAGCCTGTAGCCTGTAGCCCGTATCCCCCATCTCTAGGTCGTAGTCCCACAAGTAGCGCGCAACGTCAATACATTAAAATGACTAAGCAACGAAAAAACAGAGACTTCCAGAACGCATGTGCCCATTTGCGTCAATGGTACGTTCTGGCAATATCTTGTCAAAATAGAGAGAGTTTGTAGTGTTCGCGTTTGAGTCAATCTGAGTCGCCGAGTTTCCCGCACTATGCTGTAATCACAGTTGCGTTGCATTCAAACACTGCTCTTGACGATTCAGCTTCTAAATCAAAAAGTCAAGATCGGGTCTGTTGAGATATACCATTTCATCCGTTGCACAGCTGCGCTGGTGGATATCATCTCAGCCGCGTATAAAATCGAGCGGTCGCCCTGTGTAGATTCTGTTGTAACGACAGTTGGTAAGGCAGGTGTCGGATATCTTCCAATGCCTGCCACTTATATCTCTCTCCGTCAGTTTCATTGTGTGAAGGAGGGAGAAACATTGTGTACATCACAATCACAGGGAAGTATCGTCGCGCACGAGGCTGTGGTCACACGATGGGCAACGAAAATTATTCAGACGCCGCTCCATGTTCTTCATCTTTAAGAACAAGCATTCAAAGTCGGCCCAGGTAACAGATTTGAGCTCCCCTAATGGAATGATAACAGTGGAGGAAGAATTAATCTCAACCGGGGGAGCGACAGTTAAGCGGCCAGTTTCCGTTGAGTCATCTTTGCGACAGTTGGTGAGGTAGATGTATAGAAACTCAAAGGCCTCGAAGAGGAACATGACGGTGACTCCGAGCCAGAGACTCAGCACTCCTCCGATCTGCGCTCCCATCGCGTTCACGCTGAACGCCGCCACGTCCTTCAACTCGCTGAACGACGCGTCACCGAACTGAACGTTTAGCTGCAGAAAGCTACTGGTGAAGATACTTGACGCAGTTTCATATGTTAGTGTATATTGTGGATATTCTAAGAGTGAGCTGTTGTAATCAATGTGTTGTATAAACTTATTGTCGTCAGTGGCGTTGTAGTAGTTGGCAGGAACAAACTTGTTAATTTTTGGGTTGGACAAGACAAAATTCAAAACGTATTCTTCCAAAGCGGATGCTTGAGGCCAAGGCGCAGAGCTCGGAATTGTGTCGTAGATGATCTCCTCGCATGAAAAACGACACACAGATTTGCATCCATCACGAACTGATGCGTTGTTCCAAATGCCGTCCGCGCAAACATAGGTTTTAAACATTTGCTCGCTCGCGTTTCCACATACGGAGTAGTTGGTGTGGCGCAGTTGCGCCATGCTGTACTGAGGCACACTGCTGCTGACACATCCACACTGGTCGACGATCTTCTGTTGGATGCAAGTATTCACGCAGTAGCGCAGCGTGTAAGCAGCACTCGTATTGTCCCACGTCAAGTGCTGCTGATACGTGCAGTTGGAGTAGGGGTGCGCCAGTCTAGTTCTCTTGGTTTGACTCAGCAGAACGGACGTCTCCGTGCCCGGACCTATGCTCATGCCAAACGACATGTCGGGCGCCGTGCCCGGAGCATCCACCGACATGCGCATCCCACTGGCTTGCGATTTGCTCAGGATTGGGGAGGTATCGATGTATGGCGCAATATCATTGATGTTGTTAATATATATTATTGCAGAGAAACCTCGTACATTTTCTCGATCTGAGTCATTGAGGCTGATCGTGAAGCATTTGTAGTATGTCGGGTCCCAAGCTACACTCACCGTGGCCATACAGTCGCTGCTGTACATCATGTCGCTCCAATCAAAGTAGGAGCATTGGACTATCATCGATATGTCTTCGATGAACTCGAAGCTATTCACAAGTGGGAATTGATTCAGGTACGTAGTGGCTTGGAATCGAAAACGCTCAAACAAATCGTTTTTGCTCGTATTCATTATTTCTGCGTAGCTCATATTACCTATATTTTTGGGTTCTGAATACGAATCATCGTCATAATTTGAGCTAGATGCCGCTTGATTGTAACCATCAAATTTCAAATTAAAATCCTCTTGATAGACGAGGGGATTGAGGTTGCATACAGTAATGTCTGGAAATGTTGGATTCTGCCAGGCGGACGCCTGAACCGTAAGCGTGTTGATGGGGAACTGTGCGTACCTCGTGAGGACGACGCATAGTTGCCAGAGGAGCACTCCGGCGCAGGTCAGCACGGCGAGCAGCCAGACGACGAACGTCACTCTCGTCTTGGCCTTCATCACTCGCGGTATTCCTCGCACAGACGTTGTCTCGCAGAACGCACGCAGCTCCGTCATCAGCTTCGTCGCCATGATTGCACGCTGTCATCAAAATAGAACTGTTCTTGGAGTAGGCTATGCCGCTGTGATTCGCGTCGTCTTTGCCGTGGATACAGTATGCGGCTGCTGCAGCCGGTCACTCTGGTAATCACTAGTCATCATTTGACTACGGTTATGATTTATTGCAGGTAAAATTGTGTCCGGGCAATAAATTTTGATTTGACTTGACACTACTTCAATGAACAAACAGATTCCATATAGCTTAAGACGGTTATGGGATTAGGCCTAGGTTTCTTAGCCTAGCTATCTAGGCATTATGGCATTCAAAACTGTTTCGCGATGCATTGTTCGCTGCCACACATAACAGATACAGTGCAGCGTACGCAGTCGCGGTGCCACGTCAGGACAGCGTAGGGTTGCAGATTTTTTCAATTTAAATAACGGACGCAAATTCGAAATTTACTGATTTTAATTTATGGGCTATATATATATATATATCGTTTTATAACGTGCAGCAGTGTGAATTAAATGAGTCAAATAAAAACTAATCTAATTATATTTCATCTACGGATGAAAGCACGTTAAGCACGATTAATGGCATACTTGTATAAATGCAAAAAAAGTTTGACATCCCTTTTTGGGGGAAATATAGTAACTTCAAACTTATGGAGCCTGAAAAACATACTAACTTTTTCCTTATTGTCCCAGTTGCTCCAACTCTCATTGAGGGGTTTAACATCCCCCCTCCCCCCCAATGGGGATGCACGCCACGGGGCAGTGTCCATACAGATACGGGGGTGCATGACCCCCGTCGGGGGAGTGTCCATTATTCCCTACCGTACCGTATAGGTAATATCCCTGAGGGTACCTCGGGTGATTCTTTACTTCCCACGCCGTCCCCGACCGTTCCCACATCGTCGCATATAGTTTCCGCTGATTTACATTTACGTTAAAATTCAGCCGATTTTCGACTTTCGTAACGGTTAAGGTCCTATCTCAAACACAGGTCAGGTTCGACCGGTTGTCGGAGATGGTTAAGTTACCATTGGGGCAAACTGTAAAGATTAACCGCGTTAGATTTAGCGGTTTGTTTTATCTTTCGTGCGGAATCTCGGTTGATGGATCCAGAGGTAGGCCTAACGGCAACTGTGCCCGCTACTGCCGTAGGTTTCGGGGAAGTTTGCCTGGACCTTTGTAACGGGAAGGGTTTTTGCAGCGGGGTGAGTGAGTGACTATGTTCGTATGATGATATTTTCCCGTTACTAGGCCTCGATCCTGCTGTTTATGCTAGTTAGTTAATCCATAATTGTTTCCGATGTGAACCTAGCTTATTCTTCTATTTTCTAATGAAATGTTATAAATTTAATTTCGGACCCCTGTTCATTGAATGTACAGGGAAAATGTTTAAAATCCTGATTCGCAGTCAATAATTTGTAAAAGGGAAGTAATTACAGTGAATACCTTGTCATAGTTAACCAAAGGGAGGTTTGGGACATGACAGAAGCAATGTGCAGCGCCATCTTGGTTGTTATTGTGATTCTGCGCGCTTTGATGCTAAGTATAGGATGCTAGAGGATTCGGATTGCCAGAGTCCCTTATTTTAGAGGACGTTCTTAATTTGAGGGTATTTGTCCCGTGTCCCTTGTGAAGGGCGTTAGGGACGCCAATTTTTTCGTGTTTGGGCTAAGGCTAAGCTTTTTCATGTACTGTAAAAGAGCTGCAATGTTTAAAAAATATCAAGTTCCGAATAATTCAAAATCTGAAATGACCAATTCCATGGTTAAATATCAACGGGACATCAACGAATGAATACGCACAGGTCATCGATTTCACTAGATCTGTGTTTCTTTTTCAAAATGAACCTTTAAAATTAGCTAACGTCAATTTTATTTTATTGAAAAGGAATAATTTCATTTCGCAACAAAAATGTTCGGAAAAATAAAATTTATAAATGGCTAATTAATTTGAGTTTATTTGTACTTCTAGTTTTTGGCCATTTAATAACATTGCCCTTACCATTTCTTTTGATCGTGGAAGAAATTAATTAATTAAATTATAGTTAGCAAGTAAGTGGTAAAGTTCTGTTATACTAAGCATTTCACACGTTTCGTAGCTAATGAAAACGGTTGGCGCAATTAGTCACTACGTTACTTAACTGAAAAAATGTAATTATATAATTATATAATTATGTAATCATGTAATAAACAGTCACTATGTTACTGTGGGTATTAAGTGGCACTGCACGCGTGTCAAAATATGTTGGCACTGCATTTTAGTTCTCTTTGCTAGATTTTCGTCGTACTTTGTTTTCTGATGCTGCATATCTCATGTACTATTCTGCAGATTTGACTGCCCTAGTGGCGAACAGGATATCTAAATAAAATGCGCATTTCGGTCATTGATAAAGGATTGAAGAATGCCTAGCCTTAGTTCTATCATAATATAGAATAGTATCCGACGATACGTTTTCGAATGGGCCTATGACAGTATTATTAGGCCTTGTATTAGGTTTATAGACCAATTATACTCATTGACATACTGCCGAACATACGGCCCAACACGCTGCAGGAGAAGGCGATACAACGGCTTCGTTGGGACCTGGCGGACGCCATTCGAAAGTTCGGCCAGGACATGCATACGTGTACCCTCGCTATGTCTTTGTTAAAAATACTATCATAATTTTGAGATACTATTACTATCTGCAGGTTACTATCAGCTAGCGACACCTGTGTGTTCAACGGCCTTGCTGAAGGGCCTGTAACGCCATAGTTATATAGTTTCCGGCGCCGGGACTCGAACCCAGGTTCTCTGAACACGACGTGTCCAGATCAATGCCTTAACCACTATACCACAGCGCCTCGCCCAGAACAAAGGAAATTAATAAAATAACAAGTGGAATTAATTAATTGCGAGATTATCGCGACCGTCGACTGCTCCAGTTCCAAGCAATAAAGCACGCGTTCAATTGTAGGACGACAATGACTGCGCCTGTCTGTACATGAACGTATACTCGACCTATACCATCAGTACTGTGCTCGACAACCCCTCAGTCGCTTAATCTGCCCTTGTCACGAGACCTTTGTTGTAATCCCAAGATTGATTCTGCTCCCTGATAATAGATGAGAGGATTCATTCAAAGCGCGAGAATCATCATAATTCTGCCTTTGTTTTAGACGCGAGCAATAGCATTTCATTATTTTTTGATGCGAAACAATCAGTCAAGGCCGTCAGGCAGTCAGGCAAGGCCGTTGAACACACAAGTGTCGCTAGCTGATAGTCATCGTCCAGGGTAATTTATTATTCTGGTTGGCGACAGTATGGGCATCCGGCCGTAAAAACCCAGCGCCGATATAAACGTCTAACCTGTGTTAACATGGTCACGGAACGACATGCAGTTGCGTTTCACGATTTAAATTTTCACGATATTATTGAACATTCATCACTTCGCACTCAAGTCGCAATCAAGCCGCACTCAAATCGAGGAAAATAGCAATCCAAACAAATTTATTCGTGGTTTTGCTTAAACACCATATTAAGCAATGTGCAAATTAGCACTCTTTCAAATCGAGATCGAGCAACAGTTGGTAGCCGTAACGAATTGAATGTCCAGATTTCTATCATACAAATACGGAACATCATAAATTCAGCAGAGTTAATTTTTTGCGCAAATTTATTCTACATTTTCTACAGAAGTATGAGCATCATTAATCGCTTTAACTCTTCACATACATATTTATTGATTAAAATACAATTTACTGAAATAAAATATTTCTTCTGCATTGTAAATGAGACAGTTAATTATGACAAACAGTTAAACAGGGTTTTAATTTCATTTTGGATCTCATATATTGAAATATTATTATTATATTGATATTGAAACTAAATTAGCTCAAATGTTATGGAAATGACTTTAAACACGAGCCAATGTCATCAATTAGTGAACTGACTAATTGATGCAAAGTTATTCAATATTGGTATTACATACCGTACATTTTTATATTAAAATCGATAGAAATCATTAAAATTTTCTTCTCTATGGCCCTCATTTTTTGGTTGACAAGCTTCGCATGGATTTTTTAGCTAGAAAATGACAAAAAAATCAAAACACTACCGTTTTCGACATATGCCTCTATACGGGACAATTGGCGTCCATTATTTTAAAATATTAAGGGGGTCTGTGGTTTCATTTCATGCACTTATGCAAGAATTGCGAAAACTTTTTTACTATCTGTCCGATTAGGAAGATTGTCATACTATTGTTTGCAACTTACTTGGGGCTAAAAACATCCTATACATGGGCGCCGACTTGCATTAGGCTTTAAGGCTCGAGCACCCCCAATATTTTGGTAGTGGTTGCCCACAATGCCTTGAGCACCCCCAATGTTTGGGGGTAGAA
>JAQIWG010003488.1:0-17767 GCA_034695025.1 Chamaedrilus cognettii
TAGTGCACTCCTATGCCTTTCAAAAAAGGAGTAGGCCTAGAGTAGGCCTACTCCACCATCGTCCATTTTTATGAGTATTGCTACTCCTCCCTAATTCTAAATCAGAGTAGTTAAAAAAAAAAATTGTTTTTGGAGTAATACTCCTACTAAACTTATCCCTGCTACTGACTCAGACTACTGTTTCTTAGACTACTCACTCACGCAGCCATATTTTAATCAGCTATTTAAATAGATAAATTTAAATATCTACTAAATATATCAACCTAGCAACATGCGATGAAAATAGAATTTTCACAAATATGATTAGGTTCTCGTTTACATTTTCTTCTATTCCATTTAACAAAATAACAGATTCATAACATGCACTTCAATTTCAATAAACATAAAAAAATTCTGATTTGTTTCAAAACGAAAATTCATCAAGCATTTCTCAAAATTAATGTTCAACACTATGCCGTAGTTTCTAGCAGTCGACATTATGCGTACATGCAAGTAAATAATTAAGCAGGTTAACTGTAAGTAAGAGCTTGCCATTAATGCCAAGGTTTTGGTAGTCGCGGTGATTGCAGCGGTTGCGCTCTCGCAACATTTCATAGATCGACTTAGTGCCGCCCTCTACTATCGACCAGGAGATGTTTGTATAGCCTGAACATTACAATTTACAGCGAGCTAACACTATTATTATACTAGATCTAGAAGCAATGTTGCGAAAGGTAAATTTTCTCCATCGCTCACATAATACTACACATAGGCTGCTAAACAAACAAATGTCGCTAGCCACTAACCCGTGCCAGAAAATTATCTATTTACTTGGCGTCCGGCAGGGCATCCGGCCTTAAAAATTCAGCTCCTAAAATCTTAACCAGGGAGATGGACGTATAAACCTGCGCGAAAACTTGAACATTAACAGAAGCGGCATCGAAAAGGCATTCGGTTAGTTTCTTTATTCGCAGCGTTAGTGATTAAACGCATGTTACCTGTTGAACCCGACATCATTGGCCAGTCAAATTCATTCGCCACTACGTACGGCAGATGTGATAGGCTATCCTGAGCGAAAACAACAAAATTCAAAGTACAAATATTTATAATGAGCAAGCAACATATTTATAATGAGCAAGCAACATATTTATAATGAGCAAGCAACATATTTATAATGAGCAAGCAACAACGGTACAGAACTGATTCGATGGCCGCGACGTTCTAAAAGTTTGCCAGCGAAAATTTCTCGTTTTGCAGTATTTCTTTTCGACTTGTACACATTTAAACTTGAACGCATTGTTGTGTTCCTGTAACTCAGTGAAAAAGTTGAAGACTATTCATGGTGAAGCCTAATTGATTCTATTAAACACCGCGTTAACCTGGTCTATGTCCGGCGCATGCAACCACTGGTCGGGGATGTGGAAATGAGCCCCAGCTGAGTCCCCGAGCAGTATCACACCCAGCTGACCAGACTTCTCGCAGAACAACTTCTCATAAGGCTCTCCACTGCTCTCATCAACGCCCTAGCAACACACAAAACATTGCATTTCTATTCGCTATGTCCAGGTTTTTTCTATTGATTTTATAACATATTTTATACGAAGCATTTTTTTTTCCAAAAAATATCAGAATTCAGCACACAAAATGCAATTCAACAAGGGGCATCCTAACTTAAATAGAATTATAGGCTAAGCATTTGTGCATGTATACAACAGTTACACCAGTATAAGAATGTACATGTAGTTATGCAAGTATTACAACACAGCTCTCTGCATTGCAGAGAGCTGTGTTCCAAGATGCAAAGGCTACTCACGAATATGCCGTTACAATTTGAATCCGAATCAACGTCTGCATCCAATGGTCTGAAATAAAAACAAACTGAATAAATAACAGTAAGTCAATCAATCTATCCAGACAAAATGCCTACACAAGATTTTAACGACCATTTCGACAATTTATTTGCAAATATTTAATAATAATAATCATTGTTTTTAATGCCAATTCTAATGCACGACAGGAAGCCTGTAACGCTGAGTCTGTGTTAACGCAAGGCTAGACGCTTATGTTGGAGCTGGGTTTTTACAGCCGGATGCCCTTCCAGTTGCCAACCAGAATAATAAATTATCCATGACGATAATTATCAGCTAACGACACTTGTGTGTTTAATAGCCTTGCTAAAGGGCCTGCTATGCATGGCTTCATAGTTGCGGGTGCGGGATTTGAGTCAAGGTCTCTGGAATCTGAGAAGTCTGACACCTTAGCCAGCAAACCACAGGGCATAATAACTACTGGCTAACATAAAAAGATTAAGGCTAAACGCGGCTCACAGAGCTCCGGGATAATGCGCCGATCTCAGATCGATGCAGTCTCTGCCGCGCCAAGCGTAGCCTCGCAGGGTCTGCAAATAATACAACATTTCTTTTTATTCTCCTTTTTCTCTATTTTCATAAAGGAAATTTTAGGACCATGTGTAGTAGCGAAGACATTACAATCTGGTTCTGGTTGGTTGTGTAGGAGAGCCGCCACAGAACGGCTCCTCCGTCTTTAGTTGCCATTTACGACTTGCCTGGGGAGCTCTGGGCTGCAAGCTTATTGTTTGTTCCCCGGCTTGCAGGGGGTGTCCTATACTTCTACAGTGCTTGAAAGGATTAAGTTTCAACTACTGTTATCTCACAAATTTTCAAGTCGAATTTTCACAAAAATCATTTACTGGCATAATGCAAGATATGCATAACACAGTTGCGCAAATGTTGGAGAACCTAATGCCAGTATGCAATCTGTTAGCTCAAAGAAAGACTATTAAATTCATCGGTAATTGAACATAAACAAGCTTAATAAAAATTTTAATTCAGGCATAAATTTAAGCATAGAAATTCGCTTGGTCAAGCAATAGTTGTCCTTAGAAGAATAAATAGCAAACAAAGTTTTTATGTTTGAGTTGCTTTAATGAGCATTTAGCAATCAGCTGCAGTAAAAATAGCAAAGCACTTAATAAAGACATAGGACTTACAGGCCTACTAAAGCTTCGGGGAAACACCAAACGACAGACCGTTTGGTGTTTCAACATCTAACATCCTAAAACACACATGTTTTTGGAGGGTAAGAAAAAGTTTAGCGACAGATAAAATGAACATGTTTCTTTCTAAAAGTAGCAATTTATAACTAATGGCACCTATTCGTTAGCTAAGCTAGAAAGAAGAATGTTCTAAAAAATATACCAACCTCGGTACTGCTGAAGCCATCACCATCCAAATCAACGGCTGGCAAATGATTGCCAAATATCCTAGCAGGTAATGGATAATTGTATTAGAAATACCACTACTAGGCCATGCGACAAATTAACTCAAAATAGTTACATGGTCACTGTGGCAAGCATAATTTTATCATCATTGTGTAGATGTGCTTCAGTAGCCAACAATGTTTTTATCTTAGAACTAAAGACTAACAGCCAATTTCATAGTCGTTCCTCAAACTCTTACCTCGACTCCTACCTTGACCTAGAAAGACAATTTAACAGCAGCCCATAACTGCCATTCAAAAAAGCTTTTTGCTTACTCCATTTGAATTAATATACCACATCATTAAATTAACGTGACGTTATAGATTTAAAGAAAAATGATGTTCTGTTTTCAATGATTTTAAATTATAGTGATTTCTTGTGGAAATCAATTTGTGCCTTTAAAATTTTGAAATAAATTTAGAGTTTTTTTGAACGGCAGTTATGGGCTGCTGCTAATTTGTCTTTCTAGGTCAAGGTAGAAGTCGAGGTAGGAGTTGAGGAACGACTATGAAATCGAGTCTAAGACTACAATTCTGTTAAATAGATGCCACACTGCCTGGGGAATAATATCCTTTTCTCTTACAAACTACCTCAAATCTTCAAACCTTTGAGATAATATTCTTCATCTAGTGAAGATCTTCAACAGCTTGAGACATAACGAAGTACTAGGAGACACTCAAACTACCAAACACGGATCGTCAATTTTATGCGACAGATTATTAGACTCACTAGTTAACTAGTATTCGATACGAGAAACGATACATAGAATTAAGACCAAGTACACACTTACTTCAACTTCAACTTTTCTACTGCACTCCACCCTACTGGATGATTATTTGCAGCGCTGACGAAATTAAGCACCTTTGCCAAGGGTGCACGAAGTAACTAAAAATCTTTTGCTGCGACAGAGGTTCGAACAGACTCTCTGCCACACTCGCAATCCGAAGTCCACGACTTAGACATCTCGCCCACAGCGTTTTGGCGCACTAACTTTTTTTAAATATACATTAATTAAATTTATATACATTAAATAAATTGACAGTTGATAGACCTTATAGATTTCAACTGTAAGTTCAATATAAAACACAAAAATAAATTTTTGAGATGCTGAATTAACTCACTTGTCAATCAAATCGCAAAAGTAACTGATTCCCGGCCAATTACATATTGGCGGCAGAGTGACCATGCCCATCTACATAGGACAGACAACAAACCAATTTTTAAAATCAATTTTTTTTTTTATTGCAGCAGTCTACATCATCTTCAGATATGGTAACTAGTCAAGTTCAGCATAAACGCTTATTCACAGCAGTTTAACATTGATATTATACATCATCTTTATATATGCCATTGTGTAAAGAACTTTAAATCTTGTTTCTTAGCGTAGTAGGTCAATATTTTATAAAAACTTGCCTCATGAACTCCTGCTAAAGACTATAGGAAGCTATAATGCAGTCTAAGTCAAAGCGTTACAAATGATGGGCATCAATGTGAAAGTATAGCGGCTTTGATGCAAGTTTAAGTCAAGAGTGTTGCATTAGGCCTAGCGAAAAACAATGTTTTACTGCGTGGTTAGTTCTAGGTTGAAAGTCTTGCCTCATTGTGCTCTCAAATTCTCTAAAAAGCGCGCTCCGATATCAAAATAAAAATAGCAAAGAAGACATTTCTAGTAAGAGTTTTAACAATTTTAAATGATTAGCGTTGCCAAAATGTTATGTAGTATAAGTTATACCAGTATAAAGACAAGTATGGACAATAATTATACACTAATTATCAACTTACCCCTCTCACATGCTTCTTAACGATTGCCTCACCAATGGACACGAAATCTGCAGACCGACTCTAAAATAGAAGCCAAATAATGACTAACTACATTCACTTACATTTCCAGCAAAACCAGAAAGAAAATTAAGTATGGTACGACCGTGAAAACACATGAATACAAGCAATATTCTGCTAGTTAGCATTCAACATCCAAGTTATGCCTAAAATTTAATAAGATGTTAAATACTATAGCATACACTCACACTGCATAGTGCTAGCTTGTATATAAAATACATGCCGTATAAAAGTGCCAGCACTTGTTATGATCATCATACAGTTAACCTGGGGGCTCATTAACGTAGATATCTTATGACAAACTTAGTCGTAAGATTGTTTTAAGAAAATCTTTGACAAATCTTATCTTTTTTGTTGGAAACTCCACACGGTCGCGCGCAAACCGAACGATGACGTCACGGCGGTCGGCGATTGGATTTTATTTGTTTTAAATTTCAGTTAGGATAAGATTTCAGAAAATCTTAAGAAATGTACGTAAATGAGGCCCCTGAATTGTATTTCTGGTGCCAATGCAAAGGACACAATGAATGGTCATTTCTCCAGTTTGATGCAATGTGAACGTTTCAAGGTTTCGTTTTGTTTACTCAAATCAATCACACTTTACGGTGACCAAAGTGCACAAGGATCTAGTGCACTAATGATGTTTCAAGGGCAGCTTGTGCAAATGTTAATTCAGCTAAAAAATACTTCTGAATGGATATTTAAAAACCGTTAGTGTAAACGTGTACACACTGGACAGTACAATGCATGCAATTTCAAATTAGCTTGACAAATTAAAGTTTGGAATTGTGCAATCATTTTGGCACAGACTACATTAGAAAGTCAAATACAAAACAAACGTATCACATGGACCAAAAAAATGATAAATACGAACGTATATATTTAAATCTAAATAGAGCTACAGATTCAAATATCTATGATTCGATCATAAATTAATTTTTAAGCAAATTAAGTTCCAACTTACAACCAAAGCAAATGCAAAGTTCAGCAAGATAAACAAATTGATGACTCATTGCAGGCTTAACAGCAAACTGTATTCCACAAAAATCAATACATAATATTAGAAAAAAGAGCACTAAATTAAGTTAAGACTGTTCAAGAAGAAATTGACAAATAATAGAAATTGATAAGCACTGCCGTACCATACCTGCTTTAATGGAAACAAGTGGCACGTGGGTTCACCCGTTGGCTTCGCTTGACACAAATGCAGAACGGTGCATATGTAGTCCGGAGGCAGATGCTGCTCAACTCTGAAAAACAGTTTGCGAATATCTTTACAAATCTTCAATCAGTGACAGCTTTAAGTAGCATTTCACATAATACTAACTTGATTACGGTATTCAAATTTATCATAATGTCCATTCAAATGTGTTTAATGCTGGCATGTAACGCTAATCTATAGATGCTTATACTGTGGGTTAGACGTTTATATGTTGGAGCCGGGTTGTTATGGCTGGATGCCCTTCCTGTCGCCAATCAGATAAATTAATTATCCCAGACGATGATTATCAGCCAGCGACACCTGTGTGTTTAACAGCCTAGCTGAGTAAAGGGCCTTAACGCCATAGTTTCGTATTTTCCGGCGCGGGGACTTGAACCCAGGTCTCTTGACTCTTAGTCCGATGCCTCAACCACTACCACAGCACCTCGCCAGTATCACATGATAATCATATAAGGCATCACATGACAGGAAGTAAATATCTTTACATTCTTATCAGTAAATTTGCTGAAAGCTATCAATGAAGATCAGGATAGCAACAAGGAAGTCTATACAATAATAGGCCTATAATATTAATGTAGCATTTAGCAAACTAGTGCGTGGCACACAGATTTAGTTAATCTGAAGATTGCTACATTAGAAACACAAAAGCGATCAAATAAAAACACTTAAATAGCTCCTAAAAACCATTCTAAATATTCTGAACTAATAACTATCAGCAACAACATAAAGACAATGATATTAGGCTTCAGAGAGAGCCTATAATATGAATGTTGTCCTTATATATGCTTCAACTAACAGTGCAATGATGATCGGAGAGATGACCATGACAAATTCTCTGCAAGCAAAGCGATAGCCTGCGTCGGGCAGATATCCACAGATGCGCTGAAAGGCCTGCGCTACTGACTCGTTGTGCACTTGCGCAAGCTGCACCACGATGCCCACACCCATCGTGCATGCTGAAGTTGCACAGCATCAACAAATGCTCAGTACCGTAATTAGTATATTGCACATGAAAGCATCGAGTTACTTTCATATATTGCTTAACCAAGATAGATCAATAAGTATCCCTTTAAAATACATTATTTACGCATCATAGAACGTATGCATCTATGAAGCATAGCGGTAGGCAAAAAATATAGGTTCACCTCTGGCAGCCTCGCCAATGATAAGTTCCCTATCTCTGACAACAGGTAGCCAACTACCTGTGCGTTCGCGTGTAAATACGCGCGTCGAGGAGCTAAATTTAAGATTTCATGCGTCTCTTGGCAGTTTCATAAGCCACATGATTTCCAGCTTTCGCAATGGTAAAAATTGTGTCTTCAATACAGGACCTGTTATCGGAGATAGGGAACTTATCATTGGTGAGGCTGCCAGAGGTAAGCCAAAATATATATGCAAATTACATAATATGAATTACACAATATTACAACATACAGTAATTTTAAATTTCTGAAGGCATCAAAATTTTACCATCCTTAGCTATGCTAAACCTAGAACCGGAAAAAGCCCACAAGTTGCCACAACTGAACATCATTCAGAATCACCACCATTATAATACCAACGTAAAATTTATGATGCGATAGATTTTGTAATCAGCTGATCGAAGATTTCTGAGCGCACCCACCCAAGATTTACAATTAGCAATGTAGATAGGCATACCCGCACACTGGGCCCCCGAGCCGAGGTAGCCCTTTTGAGAAGCCGCCGCCTGTCCGTGGGGCGGCAGAAGGCAACCGAGGAGAAGCACGGAGCTAATAAAGCCCCAGCCTAACAACGCTTTGTACTTAATATTCCACATTTAAGGGAAAAACTATAGAAATTTAATATTAAAATTGGTTTATTTACCAAAATTTAGGCCTAGCGCTTGTTTCTGAGTCACCATCAGTGTTACCACTCGTCGGATGATTAAGGAGGCATGTTTTTCATCCTTGACCTAGGCCTTGACACAGTTATGAGTGCATGACTGCAGCAAAGCAATCTGATTAAAGACTATTAGGCTAAATCACAGCCAATTCAAGGACACAAAATGATGGTCATGTGAACTGCCTGACCACAACATTATCGTCTACTACGCATTAGTTCAATATCTACTACAGCCCACCCAGAAAACAGTTTACAGTTAATACAGGGTCAGCAAATTTGTTTGACACATCCTACATGACGCACAGGACTAGTATAGTATTTTAGGACAGAACTAGGATTGAATCAATTGATTGATACAAATACGAGCGAAAGGTATGAACAGGAATTAGGTCTGCTTCACCTATTAAAATTGTTCGGCTTCAAAAATAAGAAAGTTTATTTTCGGGACTTCAACAAGCCGCATCTGGGAAAGTTTGAGCACAGATCGTATGATTAGTAGTGAAGTGGACAACTAAGATCACGTAGCCTACATAATATTTGTAATATGAATCCCCGAAAGCAATAGTAGTAAGAGTATTCCATTAAAGTTTCAAAGTGGAAATAATATCATCGATGAAAATAACATTCAAATATTATTTCTATACAAAACGTTTTAGTATAGGCCGCAGAAACAGAGTGATTGTGAACCCACTTCAATTTTAACACCGTGACAGGGCTTATATCAATGCTTTATTTAATTGTGCTACATTTTATACCGTAATAGATTAGCTTTTGCATTATATACATAATTCGGGTTCACATACATGTAATTGGGTCACCCAGTAGTATCAACTATCACATTGCACGCGACGCAAAGATGCAAATCAAACCTACAGAATTAACCAGGCCTGAATGTTTACACCAGTGGTGTCAAAGTGGCGGCCCGCGGGCCAAATGCGGCCTGCGACCCCACAAAGTGCGCCCCGCCCGAGGGTCAAATTTTTGGCATTGCATGTGGCCCGCGACACCCAAAAGTGGGGCCCGCTCCAGGCCTGAGGTGGCCCGTGACCCCGAAAATTTCTGTCAGAGCCCCCTTCCGCCCCCCCCAGCTCATGAGGTTGGACTGGAGGGAAAAATGCAGCCCGCCGCCATGGAACGAGCCGCCAAGGGCTGCCAAATGCGGCCCGCCTGGTAAAAAGATTTGACACCGCTGGTTTACACATTGCAATCAGTAAAATATCCAGATACAATGCAATGCAATGCAACACATTCGATTGCCGCGGACGCTGTAGGCCGCTGGCACTAAATGTTAAATAATTATTTGTTTAAATAAAAACCCGTTTAAATTAACAAGTTAGCTAGTCGCCACACATATTGAATGTGAGCCTATTTTACTAAGTTGAAATGACATCTGCCTTGAAAGTTGAAATTACAATCAAATTAGATATAACATCATAGATATCAGACACAGAGTTTGATGACAAATTGTTTAATTGATGCAATGAAACCATATACACGTAGATGAAACAATTAATTAAATTTTGCAGAATTTAAAGCGTGCGCTCTGTTATTATCAACTATCACTACTAACTGCCAAACCATTACACGAAAGCATGTTCAGCATTGCAAGCAAGATTGTTCCGAATATAATCGGAAGGTCAATAAAACTATGACCAAATGTAAGCACCATTATAAACTAACGACTGAAATATTTCAGCCTCGCACTCAGAGCTAAATTCATCAACTAAAATCAGTGAAGCACTGACTGTAAACCCAATCACAATTTAAAGGCTCTCAGCCATCTTCATCACACATCAGTATTATAAATTTATAATGTAAACGAGTTAAACTGTTTAAGCAAGCACGCTAGACAGCTAGACAAGACTAGCTAGCTAGCAGAACCAAGTCAAATCATATGCTACATGCTAGAACAGTGAGCTACATGTATATCAAAGATGTAAAAAGCATGGAAATTCATAAAGCTAAAATTTCAATTCAAAAATTAATAAAATACTGAATTCATAGAATTCATCAGCTCTTAACGGAACAACGATCCAAATCAATAAACAAAAAATTGCATTGTTTCACGCAAAAAGAAGCTCGTAGAAATCTATCCAGCTCACATATTTAAACCAAAAATGTGTGGACTTCCTATCTAAATCATGACAACCGAACAGTTTAAAACTAAACAATTGCACTACAATAGCAAAAACAAACACAATGCGTGTAATAACAGACGCTGTTGGAAAAATATACTGGCACGTTTTAGTATATCACAAGAGATAAAATTAATAATTTTAAAATATGGAATCATGGCAGTCGAGTGTGTAGAAGGATAAAATATACAGCGCGATGTAATTAAGAACAAAGAAATAAAATTTGTGTCCACATTTGAGAGTTTACCCGGTGAAAATTGTCTCTTTATCAAGTTACATAATAGCCCAATCGTGGATTTGTAAATAAATCATTATATATTTTGATCGTAGCCACCAGAACTAGCATTCACTATCTAAACCATTTAAAAATAAAGATTTTATTCACATTCACACGATAAGGCTTTCACATAAATCTTTACATTCTATCTCTCACCAAACGCAACAAAAGATCGAAATCAGACAAATATTAGACGAGTCATGATACGCAACATATGATTTAGACATGGAAAACAAGTCAAGTTGACAGCATCAAATATACTAATATTTCATGCATGCGTATCCAAGTCCGCCTCGAAAAAAAAGTTGACTGATGTGGAGCACACAGCTATGTATAGTTGCAAAAACATATACTGTTCGTTATTTTATGCAAATAAACACATGATGTCAACTACAAATCAATAGCTGTTTTATCACATGAAAATATTTAGAGAAAATAGAGGTGGAGAAGATCAAGGCACATTTGCTGATGAAGTTCGTCAAATTCCTGTTCAGTTTGGCTGAAACCCCATCTGCATTCTAAAGTGCTTGAACACCTATAACCAACGTTGCCATATTAGAACTAAGGAAACTTTATATATCTAAGGTTAAGGGATAAATTCTATACTTCTATATTTGCTATAAAACCGCATGAAATGCAGAGAAAATCCAAAACTAAAAGCTGCCATGTAGCATAGCACTAATGGCACCAGTTTGAATGGTCTAGGTCAAAATATGCGATATCTGAAGAGTTGTGTATATAACGACTTTTCATGCAATGCAGCCAGTATAAGAAGATCAAACTTCTGACGTCAGATGTGTCACTAGTAGTTAGATCAGGGACTACATAAATTAGTTAGAGGAGCCGAAAAAAAATCTGAGACGGCTCCAGAAGACAGAATAACTGTTTTCTGTCGGGAACTATATATAGCGTCCCTAAAGGACCTCTGGATTTAGGTTGGTTAGTATCTCCGTGCGTTGCACTTTTACTGTACCGGTACGGCTTATTTTGAACGCAAAATAAAATAAAATTTAAAATATTGTGTTGACACTGACCTTTATTTCCTTATCCTCGGATCCGGTGAGAAGCAGATCCCCGCTGATGATCATCGTGTTGACACTGTCGTTGTGTCGTTGAAGGGTCATTATCGGCAGCATCTTCTCCAGGCTCCAAACCTGCCATATGTTTGCACAAAACTTGAGCTTGATCAGTGTGCTAACAGCGTCGTGCCTACATCCTGTAATGACAAAAAATTACTGGAATTGTTGTCAGACGCGCCGAATGGGATACCGTACAAATGTAATTTTTTATTAAGTTTTGACTTTTCGTCTACAACGGCGACCATCGCTTCATAAATATATGAATAAAATTCACCGTACCTATGATTGCACAAAATCACTTCCAGTGGCCACATAATGATTTGCAAACTAAGTCTTGTACAGCTAATGCTGTAAAAAATTAAATTTTAGCTACATGTTATTTTGACGATTTTGACCTAAAAATTTTGCTGCACATAATTTTCGCGTTTTTGAGCACTTCTCATTATAATAGCTTCTGCAGCTTTATTTTTGTTGCGTTGAATTTTCGCAAGTTTGATTAAATTCACCAAATTCCTTCAAAATTACATGAACGCGAAAATTTTATGTTTTATAGTAACTATCAACCTCTACCCTTAGGATGCCAACGATTTGTAAAATCAATCCGATAGAATAGTTTTCTGTAAAGCTAGGCACTATATTTAACAAAATACATTGTAAATCGATCAAAGTATCATGCAATTAACCCCATGCATTAGTAAAAATTTCACATCTTTTTTATTTACAATTTCAAACAATATTTCATTTACAGATATAATTCAACATAATAATAGAGTTATATAGTATTTAATTTTCTATATAATATCTATGACAAATTGACAATGCACCGATGGCAGTTGACATTCTCGAGTTTAAACTTAAACTTCTTAAATTTCTCTACTGCACTCCACCCTAATGGATGATTATTTGCAGGGCTGACAAACTTAGACCACCTTTGCCAAGGGTGCACGAAGTGACTCGAAATCTTTGTTGCGGCTGAGATTAGAATCGCGTGCTGTCGAGCCCCTTAATCTGAGCTCTGCAACTTAGATCACTCGGCCACAATATATCGTCAGGCCACAACACTTTGTCAAAGTTTCTCCTTACAGAAACGTATGGATTTGACGCTGACCAGTACTGAGGAGTCTGAGGAGGCGCTGAAGAGGAAGCGTCCTGAGGGGGAGGCAACGAGGGAGTTGACGATGCCGAGGTGGCCCGTCAGGTGATGCAGGTACTGCTGGGTCGTCGCGTTGTACACGTGAGTGTTCTTGTTGTAGGTTCCTGCGTGCCGCCACACGGACAAGTGAATATTGAGAGTGAAACTACCATAACAGTTTAAATTTTTATGTGCCTGCAATTTTGGCGAATTTCGCGATCGGTAAAACTCGAGAAAATTACATGCGCGAAAGTAGCGCTGCAGAAACAACATTTAGAGTGCAGCAGTGCTCAAAACTGCAAAAATTGAGTGTAGAAAAATTTCTAGGTGAGAAAACTACAAAAATAATATTAGCAAAAATTAACGTTTTACAGTAAATCGATTTGGACACGCATGTATGTGGGATTATCATTTGTTTGAAATATATAAACGTTCTGCATAGAGATAGAAATACAAGAATGCACATATCGTTGTTTTGTTTACAAAGCTTCATTAGCACAGACATTTACATGCATTGATGAAAAACGTGCAATACATGCAGATAATAAAGATTTTCAAGGAAACGGATGTTCCTATCCAGTTATATTAAACAGCAATCTAATAGATAAATCCTTAGACAAATCTATGACTACTAGAAATAATATTTTCACCTATTCACCACATAAAATGCACGGTTAGTTGCAAAATGAAAATAATCAATATTGCGAAATAGACAAAAACTGAGCGAGACACACAATTTGGCTATTAAATTCAGAAGAGTTATACAATCAACAGAAACTGTACATTATAACAATTCATCGATGTTCTTAAACGATTGTATCAATGATTGAAATACTGAGAACCGCCGCAAATTCTTGCCTGCAATTATGTACTGGTGTGTTACGGCCAGAGAATGCACGGAGCCATAGGGATGACTAATTTTTCCAATGAGTCCAAACTTCCCTCCGATATCCCAGATATCGATTGCACCGTGCGCACCACTGTATAACTTATCCTAAAACCGTAATGAACAATAATACAAGTTACAAAATTTAATAGACCGTACAAGTTTCAAATAATGATCAAATTGTTAAATTTAGTGCAACACCTGGCAGTTTGATGAGATCGTGATATACTATATGAGCACACTAAGGTCGGGTTTTTCGATCTAGTGTTCAAATTTTAATACAAGATTAAATTATAGCGTAACCAATCACATGGCACTAAATATATCCTAGATCATGCCTTCGGTGAGCCGTTTGGATGTGATGACGGCATGACCTTCGGATTCAATTTTAATGCGTGATGAAAAAACCCGACCTAGGCTTTGAAATCGCAAAGCAATGATTATTTATAGCAACAAGCGCATGAATATTCCGGGTTAAACAAAGAAATGTAAAACATTAAATCCATAATGTAATTATAAAATATCAACAAGAATGTGTTTCATTTATTTTGAAAAAACGATAAAATCTAAGCTTGTACCAAAACGAGTTAAATAAATGATTCATTAAAGTTGCAATATTCAAAATCGAGCTCAAAGGTTGCGATAGTTTCACTACCTTTGCAGGATTTGAAGCCAAAGATCGGACCCAGTGGTACAAACCGGGAATGGTGTGTACCAGTTCCAATGTATTACTGTTCCATACCTAAAAACATCAACAGCGTGTAAAACGTTTCTTAATATGATGACATCGCATGAGCACAAAGCATCACTCAAAATGACTAAGAGTGAATTCTATAGATGTACCTTTGTTATCACCTTTACCTTTACCTATGCTTAGTAGACAATTTAACGGCAGCCCGTAACTGCCATTCAAAGAAGCATTTCGTTCGGTCCATTTAAATTGATATACCGCGTCATTAATAAATGTGATGTCATAGATTTTGAGCAAAATTATTTTTATCCACACTGAATTCAAATTAACGTCTTTTTTTCTCTAAATTAACTGGTTTAGTTTTGTACTCTAAAGACATATTGCTTGTTTTGGAACGTCTATAGAATCCACCCTAAAACCATTTCTTCGCTTTTCTTTTCAATTATCTTATTGCTTATGCATCCATTGCCGTTGGGAAGCTATTTATTGAAACCAAATGCCTCGAGCACTAGAATCGCTAAACCGTACCATTATACGTCAAACTATAAATGATTGAAATATGAATTGGAATCATGATTTATTATAATCAAAGGCTAATTTTTAATATCTGAGCCATAAAATGCATGATGATTCAAAACAAACGTTGCACGATACTTCCATACTTCAGTAAACAACTCCAACAAATATTATCTATTTGCATAAAATGTAAACAGTTTCTAGTTCAAGACTTAGTATTATCCGGCACAATGTCCGTAGGCCCAAGCCTGTGCTCAAAGTGCCCTCTTTATGCATCCAAACTTGCCTCAAGCTACATACACTTATCATTATTTCTCAATGATGGTAAGTGGCAGGATAACAGAAGCTCAAATAAAAACAATTTTCTGAAATATAGAAGTCAAGTGTAACAGCGAACTCTACATCAAACGCGCAAACAAATTGGCATCACAAGTACAAAGATCAATCAATACACTTGTCAATACACTTGTCAATATACTTGACATCAGAAGCGCAAACAACTTAACATCGCAAGTACATATTAGTTGGTACCGTAAGTGTAAATAAACTCGCCTTGATGATCGTGAAGGACGAGGAGAACAGGTAGTCGTTGATGTAGAGCAAGGCCGCTATGTTCTTGTCGTGCGCATCGAGAACGGTTCTGTGTTCCGACAGATCGCTCAAACACCACGACCGAATGCTCAGGTCGTCTCCGGCCGTGTACAGATACGACCCCCCCACTGCCATCGTGTGGATCTAAGACACACAACTTAAATCAAACGCCATCCAAGCATTAAATCGACCAGTATATTGCATGTATTTTTTAAAAGCTATATGTATCCAATACTCATCAATCTGTAGTTCACTCAGATATGTCTTCTAAATGTCTTTTTGTTCATTTTAAAGGATGGTATTGCGTTTCCTGGTTTCTAGGGACTAAACTAGGGACAGACTTGACTCGAGTAGCAAGAGTACGACATAGCTTTATTCGCACTGCAATTTTCAAACTTAGAAGTCAAAGGGTTCTGTTCCCAGCGCGCATCCGGTTTATATATACTCCAAGCTTAACGGCATGGCGCTTGTCTGCCTACAGCTACTGACAGCTATACTCGTCCAGCGACAGTCTTGCAGACACCGTTGAATATTAATTTTATATTTATATCCTATATTACATATGAATTTATATTTTCTCTAGATATGACTCGACTGCATTTCTAATGAAAGCTCAACGCATGAACTTAATAGCTGTTTCTTGTTCAATGTTCTAAAGTAGTTTTGTTTGCGAAGTTCAGAATGGCTACATCAAATTACACCTGCCTTGTGCCCATGGCGAGGGGAGGTCCCCGATGATGTCTTTCAAGGCCGAAATGGACTATAAGCTCAATATTTTAAATATTATTATCATGTCCAGAGATCAGCTTAGCTCTGATAAAATATGAGTAGTGTTACGCCTCATTGTTTAACCCTGATTATGTGACTGCAACTACTGGCACAGCAATTCATGCATACAGCCAGACCACAGCAATAATTGATGCTCTGGCATCTTTTGACACAGATCTTATACAGAAAATTGTCACACATATATCCTACACGTTCGATCTGCGTTTTTCCAATGCTTGATTCATAAAACGTTCTTCTATGTGGACCAAACCCGCTCCTGGTGCGCGGAGACGGTTTTCCTGCAGCCCTGCGCGAGGTTGTCGAGGTCCCAGACCTTGATGGCGCAGTCATTGCCGACACTGAACAGCGTCGACTGCCACGCTTGCAGGCACCACACGCTGCCCCGATGACCCCTGGGGCACCGAATAATTTAAACAACTGCTAACTAACTTTACAAAAATCTAGAACCTGTATTATAACTCTGCTATGCAAATCACAACATTTTAAATGCTAAACATTTGGAACGTTTAATTGCATAACATATTGAAGAGTTTTCTAACGTTAGACCAGACATATTTTGTTAACATCCCCCGTGCCGTTTCAAAAAAATAAATAATAATTATAATAATGGGCTTAGAGTCCATTTTGGCATCTAGTGATGTCATCGGGGACCCCAAAAGCTAGGAAATGAATACCGAAACGTTTGACAATAGACACCGAGTAGAAGCTTACTGTGCGATGAACAAAAGAAGTCAAACAAATGTTAGCGCACACGTTTATGTACGCTAGCATTTTAAAACAAGTGTTTGTATAAAGCATATTGCTATAAATTTGTGAGTGCTATTAGAAACGCTACTTGAGTTTATGCATTGGCACTCGACTGCAAATGAATGTGAGGATTTGTAGTTTAAGAACTGGGTTTTCAACAAAAACTATTAGTCCGGCTCAGTGCAAGAGAGCCAGTAGAAAATCACTTTCCCTTCTTTAGTCGCCTTTTTTGATTCGCCCGGGGAGCTCTTAGCTGTAAGTCAATTCATTGTTCCCTGGCTTGCAAGGGGTATTTGCACTGAATATACTACGTTGCATTATTAACTTTTAATTAAGGATGTTTGCCTGAAGATATTTATAGCACTTGGTTCATGCGCAGCTGCAGCATCGCTCAATAGCCCACAATGTGTGATGGCTTGGATACCTTAAAGTTCCAATGCACTTGAACTGGAATGGCATGACCCAGGATTCGACCCTTGTCCCGCCAGGGGAACTGGAAGTGGATGTCGAGGCACTCCGAGATCCTAAGCACACAAGCAAATCCGCCGCATTTCATTAAAAAATGATGCGCTTCACTAAGAATTACTACCAAAATGTGACGCTGCAAATATTTATATTACTAAAATAACTATAATTTCTACTTTACAATTTATAATTATATATTGTTATATTAATTGTTAATTATATAATTATTAATTATATAATGAATTAATTATATAATGAATTAATTATATATAATTA
>JAQIWG010003489.1:0-17767 GCA_034695025.1 Chamaedrilus cognettii
TGCTCCAGCCTTCCTGCAAAAATTCTCTGAGTCAAAAATATCAATCAAAATTAATATTGGATCATGGGACAAGAATTTGAATACAGGAATTCGACCCTTGTATCTTTATTAAATCACAAAGTTTATGAGGTCAAGTCATAGGGAAGTAGGTCAGGGAGTCATGTCCTCAACCCCCCCTCCCCCGCTCCCCCCTCTTGTAAGTATCTTCGAAGAGCATGCTACAGCGTTTCTGCATGCAGCATGAATCTTAAATACTTTTGCCACTGGATCGAAGGCAGTGCGAAGTGCTCCGAAACACCAGTTTGCTACCCAACAGAACAGAAAGAGCTAGCCTTCCTCAACTGCATTTATTGAATGTAACGATTTATCTGTAATTTTTGATTTTGCAACATTCTAAACGGATGTTAATGAGATTTTAGAATTTAATTGTAATTATGATAATTATGTCAGATTCTTGTTGTGCTTTCTATCGGATGTTTTACTCGCAATTTAAATGAATCAGAGTTGATGCCTTTCATGTAATATTTTTCTGAAGAAATTTGTACAACGATTTTGTATGGAAATCGTTGAACAGAATCATTAAATGTTGTGCCTATTTCAACAAACGAATCAAAATCAATAAGTGTTATGCATATAATTAGCAAACGAACAGACTGACAGGAATTGTTAATTAACGCATCTGTAAATTTGAATTTAGTTTAAAGTTTAAGGCAATTAAATATCCGATTAGCATAATTCATAAGAATACAGAATGCTATAAAGAAAAATCCTAAGTGGAAGTGCATTATGATACTGCATTCATCCATGCATTCTCTCGCGATGTAATGTTAGTTCTCAAACGCGTTACTCTCAATGGCTGCTAGCTTCCATAGACACCAGACCATAACGTCAGACCGTGAACAGAGTTTTTAAAATTATTAAAATGATCTCAGATCCATTTTAGAACAGCCAATAACGAGTTGAAAATAGATCCGAGATCTAATTTGAGCGATTTGATTGGGTTGTGACGTCATTTTTGTTTTACGACAATAATTTAAAACCAATTATCTCCATTGATCAACTGGCTCTCAGTGTTCACGGTTGGACTTGAAACATCGTTCTCCTCCTCTTTCACTCCATCGATCAGTTTTCTTCTAGCGCACGAGGCTGACGTTTGCTGCAAGAAACCAACGGATTGGTTAAATCATACGACTCGGTATTTATTACAAAAAACGCAAATATGCAAGGTAAAATAAACAAATGTATCAGGCCTACAGCAAGCCTCCAAGTCAGTGTACATGCATGACTAACCGACACCAGACAATTTAATTGAATGCAAAGTCTAAAGAGGTTTCTAAAGAACTGAAACTTTGACAGCAGAAAATCCACAAGAAGCATCAAATATTAACAAAAACCGACGCCCAGTCATTTACGCAATTTGAATCACATTCAAGCACGCAGAAGCAAAGTACCTCATGATCTAATATGGCTTATTTCTGTGTCGTTCTTCCTTCTCTGGACTATCGCACAATGCGTGTTCACTACCAACTTCCCTAACCCCAATAAAAATCCTCATATCCTTCCATTTAAAGATTCATATTTCCAGCCATCACGGTCTTACCCCTGCCAGCCAATGAACAAAGAATTGTCTTACAACCCAGAACTTCCCGTGCGAGTCGTAAAGGTGACTAAGGAGGGGAGAACGGTCTGCGCGTGGCCCTCCTCACAGAACCGGATCGTAATAGTCCTTGTAGCTACATCGGGTCCTTACACTCCCAAAAGCCACCCACCCACGATTACGGTCTGCGGATAGCCGTGAGATGTAGCGTGCAATATACCGGCAGCCTCGTTGAGTTTGAGTTTCTTGAGGACGACGATGAGGCTTTCCTTGGTGGCGCGCTCGCCCTGGTGCTCCTGCCACCTGCCGAGCATCTCCTTCGCCTGCTCCTCTGTGATCACCTGCACGCGCGCACCAGTGCTCAATCAGAGCGCAACAGCGCTATTTTAGAATATATCAACATTTGAGAAATTATGGTTCAGCTAGCACTAGGTAAGGCCTGAGCAGTAGGTGCCAAATTCAAATAATTGAGCACCTAATACACATAGGTATTGAATAATCTGTATTAGTATTCTAGCTGAGTTAGTATAAGTATTCTGCGATCGTAAGGCATTAAACTTAGTCTTCAAATAGAGATAAAACAACATTTATTGCATGGATCATAGCGTAGGTCATGGTTAGGCTAGGGCTAGGTTTAGATTAAACATATTATATAGTGCACACTGCCCTATCAGAAATCAAGGTTAAATTTTAAACTTTTAGTGACCTGAGCATCTTTCATCAATAGTGAATCCTATGTTATTTATGCACAGACCGTTCCACCACATCGTTTGTACAATGCAGCAGAGTAATAAATAGCGTGCGTCTGATGATTTTGTACCTGCACAGTGCCGGTCCCGTCACCGGCAATGGCGGCCATGTCCTCGTGACTGAGGCCGAGGGCCTTGGCGACGGGCCGCCAGGCCTTGCGGGCCGCCTGGCTGTTCGAGTAGGCCTTGATGCACTGGTCCAGCAGGGCCGCTGTCCAAACATCACAACATGACTAACCGGTGATATTTAAAAATTAAATATAAGTCAGGTTCAGGAATGATGTCGACATACTCTGTATTAATTATTGAAGATCGCGCTCTACGTTTCATTTAAGCAGATGACCAAACTTTATCAGTTATCATCAGCGTCGTCAAAGATAAAATTAAATTTTCAGACATAGGTGTGTCAGGGTCGGCAAACCTTGGTGTAGTGTCTCAGACTCAGCCTTCAGTTCTCGGTCCTTATCCATCAGCTCCTCGGCCAGGTCGCTCCTCCTCCCCTCCAGCAGGGCCACTCGCAGGTCATTCACCTGAGCAAGTCGGTAGGGCATGTCAACCTTATTACGCCCCCTTTGTATTAGTATAAAATATTGAATAAATTGATTGTTCAATCGCCACGAAGGCAGTGAAAGGTACAACAACGAATGGAAACACGATAAATAAATATTTAAATACAAAAAGTTGTATATTAAGCAGCCAAAAAACGAAACCCATCTCTCTCTCTGCATTTAGTGGCTGCATTCCCCACCAAGCAGGTGCAGGCCATTTGCAGCTACGGACACAAGCCGCGCGCCCCGACCCCACGAAGGTACATCGGGAGCATGAGAAATCATCAGGGTGGTGGAATTATTAGGCCAACACTTAAGATAATTAAGAAATGATGACATCGATCCAGAGCCCCCTCTTATATAGAACCATATTAACTGGCCATAAATCTCAACACCTTATTGAAAACCTGATCCGACTATTAAGGTATTTATTGACTTCTTTGTAACAATTCCTAGTGAAACGCGGAGAATACAACAATACGTTCATCATCAGTGATTACCTTGTCTTTGGACTTCTCAGCAGCTTTGAACCAATCGACGAGCATCTGTCGCACGCTACGCGAAATGGCTTCATTCGTATCCAAGTAGGCGTAGTTCTGATTGATTCGTTGAATGACGGCAGCGTCGTGACCCAGCTTGGGAGCCATTCTTACCCACTCCTCCCCTATTTGATTCGATAGGTGGTTGAAGTATTCTTCACTGAGAGGACCTGGGAAATTGATAATTTGCATCCGTGACACTGAACGCGAAATGATGCAGTAGATCAAATAAAAATTGATAAATTCAAAAATGAAATCGTAAACATAATAATTATTTAAGTGCTATCATATGGTTCGTACACATGGTAGCCTATACTAAAAGAATTCATAATCGTTACCTTCAGTTGGTATGGGCAATTCAATTCTTCGTATTCTGAATCCTTCTTTCGGAGGCTGAAATAATTCACAACGTCACAGTAGAAAGGAAAAGCAATCCAAAACAGACACTGTAATGCACTACACAGCAGCATCAGGCATGTGACGGCGAAAACGTTAAAAGTCTTCAGTTTAGTTTTGAAAATGCAAAATTCCATTCATCACGTTCATAATCAAACAAAGAAATAATATATAACCGACACAACATAAACACGCAGCACAGCGCAATCCTCCGACCTTCGGCAGGGTCAGCGGCAGCTCGCAGAGGAACCCGCCATCTTGGTTCTTGTCCCTCCTGCCCCCGCCCGGCCTCTGCGCAAGGCGGGGCGGAGCCTGGTAGGGCCGCTCGACCAATGAGAGCTGGATGTAGCCGCGGTAGAAGTCGAGCGCGTTCTGTGCGAATGTGTTGAGCGCGTGCGCGGTGGCGCGCACTGACGCGGAGGTGAGGTGAGAGTTAAAGATGACCTGGCGTGCGAGGCGGTCCTCAAAGTCGAGGTTGTCGCGAAACGACATCTGCGCACAACAAATGCTACCGGTTGCTTACACCTCAATCAGACTGGCTTTTATGCTTCTTGTATTTCAAATACGTGCATTTAAAATGCAAAAGAACAGACGGTGCTTTTATATATTGGCGCATCAACATAGAATAAGTTCAAAATTCATTGCATTTTTAGAAGTGAGTTCAGCTCGCTTTTGAACAGTCAGAAGATACTATAGAAAAACTAGCATTTGAAAAACATGCTTTCAAAAGCTACCCTTTCAAAAGCATAATTTGTGCTTTTAAAAAGAATCATCCAACTGGGCCGGTGGTGTTATGTCTCTTGGGGGGGATTTAAGGAACGGTTGCATTAACAACGATTATTGTTGTCAGATTCAGTGCTTCGGTGCCAAGCAGAGAACCGCTCCCCCTTCTTTAGTTGCCTTTTAGTACCCAGGAGAGATATGGGTTACAGACCTATTCTCTTTATGCTCCAGTCAGCAAAAACGGGGATATTGTTGGCATAGGCATCGATCCTGACGTCAACATTGGGGGGTCAAAAATAAAAAATTAAAATTGTTGTGACCCCGGAACCTACAGCAGGCAGATGCTTCACCAATAGGAGGGAAAAACATGAGAGTAGAAGAAAAAATTTAAGCCATTATTTACAACGGAACTACTCAATACTCATGCATCGTACTTTGATGACGTCACCCTCACGCAGACAGATTTGTGCGCTCGGGTCGGGTCCCTCCGTGAACCTTTCCTCACTCATCTTCTGAAGGGCCTTCTCCGCATTCTCCCTGAGGCACAACGCAGCATTCAAGCACCGTATGCTGCTCATGTGTACGATTCATTGATACGGTAGCGAATGTGTAGTAGTGATCAGATTAATAGTAATCAGCAGATGAGTGTGCGGCTTAAATTGAACAAGTAAACATCGCATTTGAAACAAACACTGAAAAAACACGCTCCGTTAATTAAACAAGTTTTATTTCCAAGCCATGTGTTGCCTTGGCTTCATGTCGGAAGGCTGCCCTTATTCGATGTTAACTTTTTTTGACTAAGAATAATGCATCAATTGTGATGGGATAAAGCTTGGTGATGCTCTACTTGCCTGCGGCAGCAGTCGATCCAGAACTGCGCCGGGTCCGTGCCCGACTGTCTCACGACGACCGTGACGGGACGCTCGGACAGCGAGGTCTCCAGCTTGCTGACCAGCTTGCACAACTCCAACGAGTCCATCCTCATCTTCGTCCTCAGCAGGATCAGGCTGCAAACAAAACGTCTTTCTTCGTTATTTAATGACCGCTTTCAGTCGTTGGAAAACAGTGAGCCTGATTACGTGTTGATCTTGTTTTTCAGGGAAGCGTTGATAATTGTTTTACAAAATTGTTGATTTACTTTAAGAATTCAGACAACGGTAGAAGATCCACCAAACAACAATGAAACCTGCATGATCATCAGGAGAACAAGCGATGAAACCCATCACAACACAGCTTTCATGAATAAAAATGATGCTTCTTTTCATACAAGGAGTCTAGGAGAAATGCAATAAAAGATGATAAAATAAGGTAATACCATATAAAATATTATATTATAGATGTTCATTATTTTTAGGTACTTTATAAAGAACTAGTGAAACATTAATTAATCATTCATTGCGACCATTGCTGTTGGATCAATTGGATATGGTGTTTGCGTGTATATCATGTAAGTTTTTATTCTTCTATTTTTCTAGCTTGGTGACAGGTCTTCTGCTTATTGCGATTTTACTTGTGTGATTGTCTTCGTTGCCTTTTCTCTACTGCCTAGTAGTAAAAAAAGAAGTTGATATATTAAACGACCGACTAGCCGCAGATTACTACATGTATACTGCATAGCGAGGGTGCATGAAGCTCAAGATCAGCTGCACTGATGACTGGCAGTGATGTACCGGTCGAGTTGCTCGGAGAATTCAAAGGAGGTGGAGTCCTTCTCAGCGCGCAGCTGGACGTCGTCGCAGTGCTTCCAGCGGCCCTTGAGGTCCTTGCCCATCAGATTCAGCATATCCACCTCCCCACCTGCGCGCCAGTACATATCTTAACACAAAGTTTTATCCAGAATCTACATTAAAAAGCAGAATTGTAAAAGTTGATCCGTGCATGCAGCTGATGCCGCTGCCAACTGTAAAATTGAGCGGTTTCACATTTAAGACTTAACAAGAAACACAATTATGTTCGAAGCTTCCATCAGCACGCACCGCCCCCCTGCTCATGACTTCTGCACTGGAGGGAAGAATCTCTGTCAGCACCCCTCTCCCTCCGTGACTTCGGCCCGGAAGTTAAATTACTCTGTCTCCTTAACTCCTTAATACATTATTCTCCTTAACACTTAACATATAGCACTTAACATATAACACTTATCATATAACATGTTACATGTAAAACAATAGCATGTAGCATTGAACATATTTTAACACAAAACATATAAAACTTTTCATATTTATATATTCATACGTATGTTCTTTTTAAAAATTTTTGATTTTGTTATTCCCTTTGAACTTTAAAATAGCAGCTGAAGGATACAGTTCATGTCCTTAACTTACACACCGCACTTTAAAATAATATTTACATTACAAACGTATCGCATCATTTAACAAATTCCAAAGCAGCATTTACCATTGACGACCGTCGGCTTGGGTTTAATATTAGGGAGGGACGACCTGCCACCCGGACCCCCCTGAGGGCCAGTCTCTGAGCGGCGATTTTTGCTGCCTCCCGGGGGGTTTGTCAGAGCAAAGACGAGGTCCTTGGAGGGTTTGACGGGGGCGGTGAAGCGCACGAAAGGACTGATGCCCAGAAGGTCGTCGCAACCGTCGAATCGCTCCTTGAGCAGCGTCACAACGGTTGAGTCTACCGGGAGGACCTGTCGACAGTTTAATCTATTTACAAGGAGACTACATAGCGATGCTGCATACTCTGAAACGCATCTTCAATAATACTTTGCGCCTGTCGTCGCCTCTGCGTATTTAATTATTTTAAAGTTTACTTACTATTCACATCACAGCCACAAAATCCAAAGAGGTGAGATTCTGCAAACTAATTCTGAATTTTGCACTCTTTTTTAGCCGTATTTACTGCAATACAGCGCATAACATGGACATGGACTAAGATTTTAAAACTGTTATATCGCTTACATACTGGCCGAGATTTTAAAAAGTGACTTCTCAGAAGGTTAATTTTTCATAATTTACTATAAACCTTGATGTTACTGTGTTGATAATTGAATAGTTTTTGTTGTAGGCACAAATACTGTATTGGAGGGGTGCAAAAAAATGTTGGGGGTGCTAGAAAGAAGTTCAATCTTAGTTGAGTATTCCATTGGAGGGGTTAATTTTAAGTTTTATACCCCCCATTGTGAGTATGTTGTGACTGTTGCTGCATGTGCGGTATATATATGTCATTTAATTATGTATATGCAAATATTTAATCAATTTTCTCAAAAGACACCTTTCTGCAATTAGAAGAGCCTCTTCTGTTCCGGCATTCTGCTCTCCTATGCTTAAAAGTTAAGTAACAGCTGCGTCTCTAAGCAATGAGCAACAAGATCCAGCAAGTTAGATTTCCTGAAAAAGAGCCAGGAGGTCAACTTTTTTCCGCCTCCAGTCCAACCCAACCAAAGGGGGGGGGTGCTAACAGCAAATTTTAACGAACTAGGAGGGTTCCAATGCGAACTAGGGAGGTGATTCCAATGCTAACTAAGGGGTTTTAACCCCCCAAACCCAACTGACAAATCTAACCCTATAAACAAGAGAGTCAATATTACTGTCATAAACGTAAGCTAAAAAATACAGCGTGAATAAAAAAAACATTTTTGAAGGCGCTAGGGTTGCACCCCTTTCCCAATGGGGTCTAAACGCACACCTTATTGGGGTCATAGGGAGCGGCGTCCATCCATATTTTGGGGAGAAAAATCTGTCACGAGGTATACCGTAATCAATACCTGAAGCTCGATGTCAGTGGGCAGACGAAAGGCGTTTTTGGGGACAATTACGTAGATGCGTGCGTCCACCGTGCTGACGAGCTTTCTCCCCTTCGCGTCGACCTTCTCCTTGTCCGTCTTGGGGCGGATGACAACGAGGACGTTGAGTCCAGTCGCTGGGATGGTTGTCAGTTTTGTCTCAAAGAACTTCCCATCCTGAGCAGTGGCGTCGTCAGAATTTTAGTTCAGGTGGGGCACATGCAAATTTGTATGTTAGATTTCAATTTCAGATGATGGATTGCAGCTTGATATGCGCAATTTTAATCAGTAAGGAGCATGATTATAAATGGCTGATTTATTTATTTATTACAGGAACTCGCAACGAAAGACATCGTTGTTTCTTAATTTTTAAATTCCTATCAACAATTTGGGTGCGCCACAGTGCCCCATACCTGGCGACGCTACTGATCCTGATGTATAATAGTTACATGAGAATACATGAATGGTCATAATATACAACTAAAAGTACGTGTAAGCGTGCACAGGCATTCGAAAGCGTCGCGGGGCCCTCCCTGCACGTTGAGCAACCACACAATGCGTGCTGTATAAGCCAAGACCTGAAAGAAATAGCTTATATAAAAATATTTTGCCAGATCAAAATATCCATAAAATTAAAGAAGATTAGACGACCAACACATAAGACAACACAAAATTCAAATCTCAGAGTTTAGAAATGGATGGCACTTTATTTACATTTAATTGCAAAAACCAATTCTCATGTCTAATAAACAATACATCCAATAATAACGATGATAAATAATGAGCCTAACACAATGAAACAGTTCTGATGTCGTAGAGCGGTCCTACCAGTGTGTCAATATGGGTCTCGTGGGTCCACTTTTCCTCCCACGGCAGAGCCGGGACATCCACTGGCTTCGGACGCTCCTTGAATTTTCTTTCCATCGGCGCCACAACGGATTTTCTTCGAACTTCCTCCTTCTCCGTCACTTGTTTTGTTTCATCACCTTCTTCATGACCTTCTCCTTGATCGTCTGCCTGTCCTGCCTCTTGACTGTCCTCTTGTTTGGTTGCTTCACCCTCTGTTTCTTTGGCTTCGTGATTCTCTGTTTGTAATTCACCCTCTTCCGTCTTTTCTTTGGTTTCAGGTTCGCCGTCCCGCACTGGTTCATCCACGGGGGTTGGTTCTCTTTGCTCCACTTCTTCTTCTTCTTCCTCTTCTGGCTCGGGAGGAGGAGGGGCGACGTGCTGAACCTTGATGTAGGCTTCAAGATGCCTCTTGATGCCCCCGTTGTTGGGCAGCGCAAGCCAGACCTCCTCCTGACAGCGGTCAACTACTCAACTTCATTGCAATTTTTGATAAAAACTATAAAAATATTTACCGTACACACTTTTCACTTAGTACGTACATCATGCTGTGAAAGTGTTAATTACTGGCTAATGCTAACAGCCTGCTAAACTACCACCTGGTAGATTCGATAATTTAATAATGCTAAAATTTGTAATGGAGCAAAAACTCTACATACTAATTCCTGCATGATAAAATATGACTCTTCAAACCAACGGTCTAATTCAAAATAACAATAGTATCACTCCTTAAAATTATAAGTCATAAATAATACATGTTATAAAAACAACGTTAGTTTAAATTTATAATTTATTCTTTGACGTACTGTTATTGACATTTCATGATTTTTTGCTGCATTCAGTATCTCTAATTATTATGATTGCAGATTATTCGACCCTGCAAGAATTTAAATTTAAATACATAAAGCATTTTAAAACATTTTTAAAATATACAAGCGAACCCACTCCTCAACTTCATCAAGATATCTAAGCTTACATACTTAGAATGAATTCTGTTGCATAAGACATTAACTCACGGAAAATTCCATTGACTCTCCATTGGTTGGACGCAGACGAATCAGATTGCTGAAAAGCATCTCCTCGTCTCCCATTGGTGTATAATAGCGATTGGCCTGCTTGTTTAACAAGGTCACTTCGAGTTGTTCTTTCTGCAGGTCAACCTCTGGTGGACTTCTCACTATGCAGGCGATGTCGCGATTTTCTCCATGTAAGAAACTTTCGTCGCTCTCATCCAATTCATAACTGCAATGCCAAGTTGTCCACCAGTGATCTTAACCACACTCGCAATTACTGAACCAAATATTGAGAGTTATACAGATTGGAATATTTAGCATCAGACGATAGAACATGTGCCACAGAAATATGCGGATAAAAAAAATAAAATGCTTTATCAAATATGCACAGGCCGTGCCCTATGCACGTTTATCACAAAAAGTGACTTCAAACTTTATATCACTGTTAACGAAAAAGAGCAAAGGTCTGATCTGCTAAGTCAGGCCTATCGTTAGTCTACGCATCCATATTCATACGTCATAGTGCGACAAATAGTGCCTACTTAAAGTTGTACAAACAAATTTTGAAAAAGAATAATGTTCTCATCATTTAGTGACGTTCACAAACTCTTACGCTAAGCAGCTTCTATTGGCACTGCATTAAAGTTGACTGAATACTCCTATGATATATTAATATACATGTATAACCGACACTAACCGACTAAATTACTTAAGCAAAAATTTATGAGCCATTAAAATTTTTATAGAGTTAGTGACTTTAGTGACATTTTTTTTAGGTTTTAGACTGCTATGAACTTACATTATAAGAGGAAAGTTCTTAGGTCCAGCCAGTTTCTTTCTTTCCTCTTCTTCTTTTCTCAGACGTTCCTCCTCGTCCAGTTCGCGTTTGATTCGTTCCGCCTCTTCCCTCATCACCCTCTCCGTTTCCAGGCGTTCTCTTTCCAGTCGTTCCAGTTCCTCCTTCGCCCTCTTTGCTTCTTCATCATCTTCGTTTTCAGGTTCCTTAGGCGGTTCTTCAGGTTTTTCTGGCTCCTCCTCCTCCTTGTCGCTTTCGTCATCTTCGTCTCGCGTCTCCTCTTTCTATTGCAAATTATAGCAAGGACTTGTTTCCACAAACAATTTAAGTGTACAACGGATGCGATCAAATTTTTTTGTCTGTGACGAATATTGGTTTGAATCATTGTTTTATGAACGACATCATCAGACTATAAATTTATATTTCAGAATATATTTTTATCATAGTGCCGGATAAATATTACAGCGCACAGTTTATTAAACTGCTTATTTGAAAAGAATGTCAGGGGGTGGGCATTTCAAACATTTATATTTCATCTACAATGCAGGTCATCTCCGAGACCCCAATACCCACCAACATTGCCTGCGTCAATATCGCAGTGAAATTTTTAACAGAGTAAACCATTTTCAAAGTCTTGTTTCAAACCTCCAGAGAGGTAGATTGATATTGATATTTCCTTTTCAAATCCTGTAAAGGCCTGCAAAAAGAATCTCGATATACAATGTGCAGTTTGTGCACTACAGCACAAACTGCACTATATACAATGTGCAGTTTGGCGAACCATTGTGGCCGAGTGTTCTAAGTATCGGACTTCGAACTGCGAGTGTGGCATAGAGTCGGTTCAAACCCAGCCGCGGCAAAAGATTTCGAGTCACTTCGTGCACCGTAAGCAAAAGTGCTTAATTTTATCAGCCCTGCAAATAATCATCCATTAGGGTGGAATGCAGTAGAGAAGTTAAAGTTGAAGTAAAGTTAATACCCTGAAACAATGTCTCAACTGCAAAAATTCACTAATAGTATATATCTGTGTCTATATATAGATACAATCATATTTGATCAATTTAAACAAGATTCCTCGTGTTCCGACTCCCCCTGCAAGCCGGCGAACAAAGAAGACCCCATTACCTATAGCAACCTTGTGTGCATCAATATTTTAGTAACATTTTAACAGAGCAGACCATTTTCCAAGCCTGGTTTCAAACATTCAAATAGGCAGATTAATACTAATATTATCTTTCCAAGTCCCTTAAAAGGCGTGCAAAAGAATCCCAAGACACAATGTGCACTGGAGTTGATAGGCCTACACTGCATAATGTCTCTACTTTTTAAATTCACCATTATTTAAATCAATTCTGATGCAATATAATTAGACAAATTCGAACAAGATTGCTCATGTTCTGTCTCCCCCTGCAAGCCGGGGAATAAGGAATTGGATCGCAGCCCAGAGCTTCCCATGCGAGTCGTATAAGGCGGCTAAAGAAGGGGGAGCGGTCCGTGCGTAGCCCTCCGCACAGAACCGGACTCTAATACTCTTCGTTACTACACGCGGTCCTTAAACCCCCAAAACGCAAATCATGTCTCGACCTGTCGCTTGGCATCGTCCAGTGCTTGCCTCAGCTCGTCCGCCTCAGTCACAGCCTCATCGAGCGCCGCCGCGAGATCCTCGGTCGTCTGCGCGATGGCGTCGATCAGTTTCTCCAGCTCGAGCAGGTCGCGCGCCACGGCGGCCGTGCGCTCGTGACCCGCGTTACGCTGTTGCAGGCGTCGCAGCTCCTCCTCGGTCAACTTGCGTGTCTTGCCTGGGCCTGAGCAGCGCGGGGGAGGAGGAGGAGAGGGAGTTAGTACATTAGGGAGGGGGGGGTAAAAGTCTAAGGACCGTGTGTAGTAACGAAGACTATTCCAGTCCGATTCTATGTAAAAGGGCAGCCACCCAACCGCTTCCTTTTCTTTATTAGCCTTTAACGACTCGCCCGGGGAGCTCTGGGCCGCAAGTCTATTCTTTATTCATTGACTTGCTGGGGTATATTTAGTATATTTCATGAAGAGACTTGGTTGAAATAGTTGAATAAGAATAGCAGGGCTAATTTGACACAGTTGTGTCAATTTGGACAATCATCAAGATTTTGCGAAGGAAGAAAATACTTGAAATTGAACATTAAATGTGTAAAAAAAGTACTTATCTATTGCTAATCAGAAAAGTGTTAAGAAATTTGTATAAGAGCTTCTTTTAAGCATATCAATCAATCAATCAATCAATCAATATCTGACAACTTATATAGCGCCGTAAGTCATCATCAGTCACCTAGTCATCACAAGGGCTTAACAGTCGCACATACCCTTACTAGCAGTTCAAGCTACTGTCACCCACTGTCACATAGGAGCAAATGATGAACAGAATGCTATGAAAGACTCAAGCTCTTGCATATACACTGGACTATGGATAGGAACGTTTAATAGTTAAGCTTTTAATCTGTCACTGAAGACGTCGAACGAAGGGGCCAACTGCCAACTGGGGCATAATTGCAGTTATAAATGGCTTTGGGAAAGCTTAGTCCGGGCGTAATTATGTTCAGATAAAGAAAAGATTAGAAAAAGGAATGGGGACCAAAAGGTGACGCAATATAACAACGCAGATCTGATAGTACTTTTAAAAAGAGAACCTGAAAAGAAGCCAAGCAGAAATTAGTTAAGTAGGGACTTGTGATTTGCAAGTCATACACAATTCTCTACAATTCTTGATCCGGTTCACTGTATACTACATCGTGGCTCAAAAGTAAAGGACCCAATGAATTTCTTCAATAACTACGGAACGCAATAAGCGCTGTCAATGAATTCTTTTTGTTACCACATGTTAACTTGGATCATTGCTTCATGTTTCCACCAATTTTCGTGGAATTTCATCGAGCGGTTAAGAAGAAACGAGTAATCAAAGTTGACCTCAAAAAAGCGCATCAACCAAGCTGGGAAACTTTTGACTTGCTATTTGCATCAACAATTTTGTGGTAACGACCTCCTTTATATTCCAATTCAATAATTGTTAGCAATCCACAAATGTACACCTCATGTTTCAACAAGATATGGTTCCAACATGCACGTGAAACAATCGAAGAGTGTGGTACAAAATAAGAATGACACAAAGTGCTGGGCGTCAGAGTGGCGCGCTGTCAATTATTAAAATTGAGCAGGATAGTGCTTGTAACGAAAACGCGTCAGAAAAACATCAACGTCGAACACCTTAAGCATGGAATAACCAAATACTTGGACAAATTTTAACATTCTGTAGTTATCACAAAGATAAGCAGCAGCGTGAACAAAGCTTGCGCAAAAGGTGCAAACGGCAATTAAGCAGTTTCCCAGCTTGCTTGACGCATTTTTTTGTAGGTCAACTTCGACAACTGGTATCTTTTAACCGCTTCATGAAATTCAACAAAATGTGGAAGAAATATGAAGCAATGATCCAGGTTAATATATGAAACTTTATTCGCCACATTGGACAGACAAACAGTCAAACAACATCAATTAAATAAAGGAAAAAAAGAGAAAAAAGGTGAAATAAACAGTAGCCAAATGTTGCTATGGTCGTAGCCTCAAGCCCTCAACATGGTCAAATAGTACAAATATAAACCTCAACCTTGATCCACATAATCAAGTACGCACATTAGTGCCCACATTTCGCAAAATTATTATGAGATTAAAGATTCAGTTGAGACTTGAACTGAGACCAAACCTTGCGCTGTATAACAGCGGAACCGTCTGAATACAGACATCGTAACAGGCAGCAAGCAATAGTGTTCCATTCATTAATCTGAACCAAGCAAAGAGTAAGCCCGCAGGTCTAGAGTTCATAGGCGCATATGTTAGAGATTTGTAAAATCGCAAGCATCGAATATCAACAGTTTGCTTTAATGATAGATAACCTGTGTAATATTGACATTGTTCTATAATCACACTATCAAAGGTAGAAAATATTTTTACAAAAATTGACCTAAACGGGCACTTTAACTTGTCAATGTCCGATGGCTTCAAATCAACACTTTCTAGACCATACAGCAACACAGGTGTAGCAAATGAATTAGCTAAAGATAGAACCACATTCAATTGACAAGAAGTTCCAATTTTTCCTAGTAATCTATTTAGGCTTCTAAAATATTTTATTTTAGTTTCATGAAAGTTGCTTTTAAATTTAGCAGCCGCTACAAGGTACAAACTAAGATATCTAAATTCATGACAGAAATTTAATGTGATAAAAATTTCATTGACAGCGCTTATTGCGTTTCGTAGTTATTGGGTCCTTTACTTTTGAGTCACGGTGTAGTTCACCGAGCGCCCCTCAAACTCTCACCGCTGTAGACGACGTACTTGCGGTCGGCCTTCAGCTTGCCCATGAGCGCCTTAACGTACCGCGCTATGGTCGCCCTCATCTCCTGCAGCGCCGCCGAGTAGTCCACCGTCAAGTAGCGGTTGGATGCCAGCAGCAGCTTCTTCGTCTTCTCAGCGTCCGCATTCACTGTATCCAACTGGGCACTGTTCATAAACAGCTCCTCAGCAGGGGTCTCTTCAATCCATTTGACCTGGCCTTTCAGGTCGTCGGTGGCGTGCGTCATAACAGCAAGGCCGCTCGAGCTTTGTTCTTGCATATTTCTGTACTCGTCGCTGAAGTCCACGTGGTTCGTTGGGTCGTTGGCGCTGGCTGATCTTTCGCTTAAATGAGCGGTCCCTGGACTTCTCGTCACAGAGGCTTCATCTTCTCCTTCAGAGTCCGAGTGAATGAAGGCGTTTTCCTCCGGCGCCGGCGGGGGTGGGTCGGGTTTCTTTGACGGAGCGGCGGTTGGTGATTTGGCGGGTGACTTGGCGGGTGATTTGGCTGCGTTGGCGGGTGATTTGGCTCCGTTGGCGGGTGATTTGGCTCCGTTGGCGGGTGATTTGGAAGGGGGTTTGCTGCCGGGGGATTTAGCCGGTGGGCCTTTTGTTGCCTTGCTCATCGTAACGACGGCTTGCCTTGAGCACGGGCGTTGTACGGGGTTAGGAGGATGAACCACGCAACGCCGCTTGGACAAGGTTCATTGATTGCTCGAGTTCTCTTCAACGAAATGGTGCGCAGACAAGAGAATAATTTGAAATAGATCGAGTGCTTAGCTGCTGTGATCTACCAAACATAGCCTAAACGAGCAACAAGATAAATCTATTAAGACTTGATCGTGTAAATTTCTCAAGGCCTATAAATATTGTATTGAAATTTAATTACTATAGGCCCTAGTTAAGGAATGAACAAAAAAGGCACAAACGCATTCCACTAGTGTGAGCCAAAACTATCAAGACGATCGTCGTAGATTAATTAGCCTTGAATGCACGCTTTTTGTAATTCTGTCGAAAAAAATTCATAGGGCCTACACGTACATTCCACAGCACACCTGTTTAATTATCCTACAATTGGTTCCATGCTTTTGAAATTAGTCAACTTCCTAAGTCTATCGTGCTCATCCACGGTCAGTTACATTAGCCTCGACAGGTTGTTGATAACATTCTAATATGGTCTAATTAGACATAATTAGCCCTATGCTATTACGTAATTTACTCTATTTTGTTGGTTATCGGCTGTTTACGACTCCCCGCGGAGCTGCACTGTTACCGAGCGTTGCAGTTCATGTCATGGCGACAGCCTGTTGTCATGTCGACCTCAGACTACTGCACGACGCTGTTACGTGTATATCATTGAGCTCTCGAGTCACTTGACCAGGCTCGAAACTTGCGCTGGCAAGCGCGTCAAAGTGTTGGGGAGTAGGACTTCAGGACTAGTCGCAAGTTTTAATGCCAGTGGCTTTAAGGCTGTGGAGTCAGACTTAAATGACAACACGAATATGGGTTATCTCGCTAGGTTGACTGTAATGTTTTGTTATGGCTTATGTAAGCCTGCTTCTTGAAATTGTGTAGAATAGCCTCTCTTATGAAATTTTGTGCGCTTGCAGCACATAACGAAAAAAGGATTGTCACGTATGCTGCGGTATGGATGCAGACGTTGGAATTGAGCAATTATTCTGATCAAAAGGGTTCGATGATAATAAATTCATGTGATGAATTCAATTGCAGTGTAGTGTAACTGCACCATAATTATTGGCAACGTGCTTTCAAAGTCAACGTAAAGAACAAAAAGAAGATTTGTGAAGAACAAAAAAGATTTTAAAAAATGAACGAAGGCTGGTCCAGCCACTTCGTGCACAGCAGCTGAAATCGTCCGGTGTCTGCAATAATATTTAAATGTCGAAGCAGCCTTCTGAACCTCGAACCGTGGGCAAGTGCAGCCTGTAATGAAATCAGTGTTCGAGTGTCGCTGGGATACACTCAGTGCAATCAAATGATTCGATCCACTTCTGAGTGTCGCCTTCTAGGCAGGATTCGTTTGACGTTATGTTTGCATTGCGGTGTTGGCCGTACATGAACTGCGTGTTGTATAATAGGTCGGGTAGGTAGGAAACAAAACTAGGCTCACACGCCAAGCGATACGTGTAGACTGGGCTTGTAATAAGATCGCTCAGCGCCTGGCCAGTGAATAATTTTAAGCTATAATAACATTACACGTAGGCATAATATCACATAGGACCACACGTGTTACACAGTGTGGTTAGGACCCTAGGAAACAGATACGTCGCTTACAATGTCGTGTAAGCTGTCATGTATGTCTGTTTCGATTTTGACACTTTGATACGTTGACACGTGGAAACAATGCAAGATATTGGACTTCGCGACAGACGGTATTTGACGTTTTCTTCGTAAACAGTTTTTCGTAAAACAATTCTTCGTAAACAATTCTTCGTAAACAATTATTC
>JAQIWG010003490.1:0-17766 GCA_034695025.1 Chamaedrilus cognettii
ACTAAACTGACTTGGGGCTATCAGTAGCCCCCTAGTGCCCCCCCCCCCCCAAATCTGAACGAAACGTGTAAATATAGTTTTTTGGGATAAATCACGTGCAAATTAATACTTGTCCCTCCCCCGTGGACCCCTTCAGAGCCGTGCCCCTCCCCCCCCAGGACCGGAGGGCGCCGGAGGCCTTAGCGCCGGCCCAGCACTCCATGTCTCTCAAAATGTTATTGAAAAAGAAGTTGAATTCAGAGACAAACTAAGCTTACTATAACCGAAACTATATTTAGCACACACGAGATGTCATAAATTTTCTGAAAATTATAATGTGTACCGTACAAAGTCTTTTAAACGAGCAATTTCATTTAACAATAGTCCATCATTAAGATCTGCGACACAACGCCAAAGTTTAAGCCATGATCATACCAACAAGAAAATTGCAGAAATTACAATCATAAAATATTTTAGTTACATGGAACTTGAAAACTATCAAGCTTTAGCAAGTGAACCAATATCAAAGCGCAATCAACTGAGAGTAACTTCTCACAAGAAACATTTAAACAACTGCCACATCATTCTTTTTATATAATTCAAAAATATATTTATGTATCATAACAATAATTATTATATACACATTCATAGTTGTGCATTAAATTGCAACTTGGAAGCACACAGTGTCGTGATATACATCAGATCCAAATGCAAAATTATACTAAGTTCTTTTTAAATACGGTAATAATTACTAGCAATGACATATAGCATTTAAAGAAAACCCAATAACCAAAACCTACGATCTTAGTGAGAAGATTTTCATATCAACATTTATCAGTATCAGTAGACAAAAAGACAAAACATCTAAAATTACGTGATCAGTCAAATACTAAGTACGCTCATCCTTCAGCATGCCTCCTACTAAAAACAGATTTTTGCTAAGAACAATACAGAAGCGGCGCTACGGGGGGGCGCTACGGGACAAAAACCTCTCACCTCAGAAAGTTAGCTCCCCCACTTATTTAGATGTCCCCTGTTTTAAGTCCCCCTTTTTATGAATCCCAGCAAGGGGATAGGCCCCCAACTGAGAAAGTTGGCCTCCCAGTTTTAACACAGCAAGCCCCCTGTTACGATTTTGAAAGCACAGCAAAAAGTTTCTGTCAGCACCGCCCCCCACGTGAAGCTAAACCTCTCATTTTTCCTTGCCCGTTTTTGCCCCTCCAAGAAATACATCCTGGAGCCGCAATAACACAGAATCAGTCTTGTAGTTTATCCACAGCAGTGCCATTACTATTCAGTAGACGAAACTCTGGGCCAGATCAGTCCCCGAAGGACTCTCAAGTGGCCCTCGCAGGTGGTGAACAAGATACAAAATTGTGAAAGTACGTTTGCTGATATATCAGACACACAACAAATGAATACAAGTGGTGCGCTATAGAAAATATCTGAACCACAGTATTTATTACATTACCACAGTGTAATGAAACAAAATCAAATAATAAGGGTGGATTCTATAAACGTACCTTTACGCCCGGCTAAGCAAACTTCTTGCTAAGGAACGGAATTTAACAGCAGCCCTTCACTGCCATTCGAAAAAACAAGCCATATGTTTATAAATTTAAAAAGAGAAAAAATCATCTCCACAAGAAAGGCCCTTAATGTGAATGCAGTGACAACATAAATTATTTCGCTTGAAATCTATGTCATATATTATTTGAAATGGACTAAACAAAAAGCTACTTTGAATGGCGGTTATGGGCTGCTGTTAAATTGTCTCCTAAGCTAAGGTAAAGGTAAAGGTGGGAACAAAGGAACGACTATAGAATTCACTCTTAGAATTCAAAAATGATTCATGATATTAATAATTGGTATTTCTAAAATGAACAGAACTTCATAATCATTATTAAATCGAGTGTCTTACATTTTATTGATTGCTTCACTCCAGGAGCCATTCTTAATTTTTTGGCGACCCCCAGAACAGAATTAATGAAATACACCTGGGGCCTGTTTCTCAGAGTTTCCGTAACTTTAAGCCCAAACTTAATTCTAAAAAAGATCTAAAAACATTAAATCCAACCGCCGACCACCATGACGTCATCATTCGGTTTATTGCGAGTGGCGCCGTGGCGGTACAGAGTTTAAAATAACTAAGACTAAAATTTGCCTAAGATTTTCTTAAGAAATTCTAAAGACTAAAATTGCCTAAGAAGTTTTGAGTAACAGGCCCCTGGTCCACACCATAGTCTAAATATTTTGACATTATTTGTGCACTACATCTGGTAACAGTTAATACAAAAAACTGTTTTCTACAGCGTACATGCTACGAAATAGTAAAATAGAACTTGGTCCCATCAGATCAAAAACGCAAGAAAAATTGCAGGCAAGCGCGTTATGAGAAGACCTGAGATGCGATTGGCCGGTGCTTAGAGAACTTGAACGTAATTGGCTGGAAAGATTCCAGTCCTGCCATTCACCGTGCCCTCCCACCAATCATTTTGGGTCTCAGTGCGAGTATTTATCTCTATCACATCGCCTAAACACACACACGCACGGTATTATGCTTAGGAAGAGTAACATGCCAAAAATTAAGTTTTTATTTCAATTGCAAGCCAAATTTGAATCAAGCAGGCGTAGCATTGCGAGTATAAATCCATTATGATGACGTACGTTTATGCGGTTTCTAAGAGTTGAACAGTTGCGTTATGCTTGTTTTAGAAGAAGCAGACGTCACGTTACGCAAGTTTTATCTGGGCCAAACTTAACCTTACAAGTCACTTCAAGTCTGATACCCCACTCAGTTGTTTAATGAAGAGCTGAAGATTGATCCTAAATTAATTTTGAATCACCAGTATCAATGGGCTGAGATCTTGGTCTAGTTTACCTAAGATCAACTTTCCGGTGATCTGAATGGTTAAGACTCTTTTTTCTGTGAGCATAATCCTATCAGTCTTTCCATCAAATGGGCATTAGTTAGCTTGATATATAAACATAAACTCAAATGAAGAGAAAGAAAGAAAACTCCATAAAAATAATGAATGCACAAGTTAACGATACATTCTTTATTATAGTGAACTCTTTGTACTCTGGATGCATCACTAATCATAACAAACAATTACGGAGTTTTCAAAATATCGTAAATTTCCCGTTCCTCGCCTTTATTTTTATTTTTTACTTTTATATTGTATACGATAAAAATATTGTAAACACTTTTGATAAATTAAACACATGTACCGATAGCACTATTCCATATACAATTTAACAAACAATCGAGTTCAACGTACCACTGTCAAAGTGGAGATCGCATGGCATTTGGGGACGGAAGGGCCAGAGGGCGCGACAAGTCGGAACTTCATCCCAGGCAGACCCTTGCACTGAACAATACACATAGACCAGAACATCACATTAACCCATGTCAAAACCTAAAGTGAGCGTGTCTTATATTGGTATTCACCATTGCGAGTGAACCTCAAGCTGGCTCAATCGGCAGACTGAGTGACGTCATGCTAGGCACAGGATATTGACAACGGTCACTTCCAACTCGCCGATTAACCAACTCGAGGTTAACTCGCAATGGTGGGTACGGATATTAGGCACACAATATGGCTAATGCAAAAATGTCTATAAACTGACCGATCTCAATTTCAAATGATCAATATAGGGTTGAAATGGCTGATCACAGGAAGACTACAAAACAAAACGTAATAATCAACTTCAGAAAGTCAGGCAACTGTTTTATCTTATCATCAACGCTACTCTTTAACTTAATTCAAAAAGAAGTATCAAATTAATCATAAGACTTAAAAAGTTAAAATGCCGTACAAAATTTAAGTTTAAACAAAAGATGGCACCCGCATCACAGAAAATTTTTAACTAAAAAAAGCAGTATCCAAAACCTCTCTAAAAATACACATCCAACCTGCAAATATTTTGTCGTTAGACGGCGCCATCTCCTCCGACCGAACCACCGCTCTCGGATCTCTGTTCTTAGGCCTACTTCCCCCCCCGGCCCCTCCCGCTCCCCAACTCTCACCCCCTGAACTCTGGCTCTTGCTTATTCCCCCCTGCGCGGCAGCAGCCCCACTTCTTCCTCCCACCGATCCAATCCCCGACCCACCACCACTCGCTCCGCTTCTCCCATATCCACTATCCCCACTCCTTACACTTCCACCACTCCTCCCATGCCTACTATCCCCCCCTGCACTTCGTACACTCCCCCCCATTGGTCGGCCCCCGTCCGCGCTTCTGTCGTGGCTGCGAGAGGGTGTCTCGTGATCAGAGTCGTTGGAGGGGTTGTCGTCGCGCCAGGAGACAGGGTAGGCGGAGCTGTACGGATCAGCGGCGGCAGCCATGTTGGAGCCAGAGTTGGACTTGATGCGCGATGAGGCCGAGAGTTGCTCTGTGGACTTGGATGAGCGCGAACGAACGCTCTGCGGCGTGACACACACAGACACACCTGGACTTGTTATCAGACAAACACACACTGATACACCGATACATGCTACCGTATGTGAGCAGCACAAGGCAATTAATGTAATAATGAAACAGCTGTTCATAATAATGTTGGCTGTTAAAATAAAAAATGAATCATTGACGCAATGGAAGATGGCTGCCAGGGACCTGCCCGTTTGGCAGTGCACTAGAGAAAGAGAGAATATATATATACATCTTAAAAGCGGCACAGTCGGTGTATTTTTAGCAAAACACACCGACGCATTTGAACAAATCGCGTACCGATCTGAAGAAGCCTGATCGCTCGGCCGCGACGTGTGCGCCCTTGACGGCGGCCTTTTTGGCGGCAGCCATGAGCTGTCGCTCGTACATTTCCTGGTGCTCAGTGAGGATGCTGTAGAGCTGCTCGCAGTCGCGCGGTGCTGGCACTCCGCCGCTGAGGATGTCGTACGCACGAATGTCCTGGTGGTAGAACCTGCCACCACGCGCAGCGTTCACACACACCGTTTCACACGGCGTTTATACAAGACGTTCACACGCAAAGTTCACACACACCGCTCACACACACGCTTCACCATCCAGCTTCTCTCCCTGGGCGTTTAAGCACCGTGTGTACTAACAACGACCAACAGGCTGGTTCAGTGCCTCAGAGCCCAGCAAAAGACCGCTTCATCTTCTGTAAGATTACGACTCGTCTGGGGAGCTCTGGGCTGTAAACCTATTCTCTTGTTGCAATTGTCTGCAGGGGATAGTCTGCAATGTTGCTAAGTACGGGATATTAAAGATAAAAAAATTCATAACGGATTCAACATCAAATACTCAGAAATCTATGTATAATTAACCTACCTCATTTATCTACATACTACAATTTGAAAAATATCAATTAATATTACACCAATTTTATCAGCATGAATACTTTTGCCATTATGATAATGTCCTCACTATGCCTATATTTTCTACATAATCATCATTGTACAGCAACTGGAATATCTTCTCTAAAACATAACTGTTAGAGCTTGATCTGCTTGGGCAACATCTGACCTTGCAGCAAAATACAAACCACCAGATGACATTAATTTATCTACTAACTTCTTCTACAAAATCTATGCGGGCAAACATCTCACAAATTAAAATACAAACTACCACACGGCATTATCAAACTCCTTCTACTCAATATTTATGAGCAAACATCTGACAAATTAAAATACAAATCACCAGACGACATTATCAAACGCCTTCTACTAAATATTTATGAGCGAACATCTGACAAATTAAAATACACACCACGAGATGCACATGTACCACATACTGACTTCTTATTGGCATCCTTGCGTTCGACAAGATAGCTTCCCTCGATGGATATCCCTGCAAACAGCCCCTTCGTCTTTGAGTAAGTAAAGATGGCAGCCGGACTCCTCACCGACACATCGCCCTCGATATTGCGCCCGATTGGTCCGGCGGCAATCGTAAAGTTCCCTCCGAGGGTGAGATTACCTCCCTTTGAGAACGCGTCGACGGCGGACCTTGTGTTGAGAACGATGACAAAATCCGTCACCTGCCAGAAATGCAAGTGGAAACCATGAGAGGAATACTTTGGCTGGGTTTCTCAGGTCATGCTTTTTCATCAAATGTTAAAATTTAAATCCAAGATCTATATGGGAAAAACAAATCAAAAGGCGTTAAATTAATCATAGATCAGCCTTTAAGCGTGCTGATAGGGTATGATGACGTCATGACCTCGGATTAAATTTTAACACTTGATGGAAAAATCCGGCCTACGTGTTCAAATTTAATCTGAGGTCATGAAGTCATCGCACCCAATCAGTGCACTCAAACCGGTTAAACTGAAAACCAAAGTTAAGCTTGATAACTAACTAAAACCAACCGCCTTTTTCGTAAACTCTATTAATGTCCATGTTTTCACACAGGTTTAGACCGACACCTGTGTTTAACAGCCTAGCTGAAGGGCTCGTAACGATATGCCTTCATAGTTGACGGCGCGGGGACTTGAACCCTGGTCCTCTAGACTCGAAGTCCGACACCTTAACCACTACACCACAACGCCAAGACATTGGGAACCATAAGAGAAATACTTAAGGTAGAAGAAGCTTCTAGCAGGTAGCGTCACCTACAAGTTAACTATTTTTACAAATGAAGAAGAAAACAAAACTAAAAAGTAAGTAAACAAAACTAACTTCATATTCAGTAGAACACAGCACAAGCAATACAAAATATACCGTACTGCTAACTAATTTCACACAACTCTATCAATAACATGCAAGTTGACAATTTTTGAGGGAGATATAGATAAATAAGGAAATAAAATTAAGAAAATTTTTTAAAAAGTAAGAAAGCGACGCTCACTTCAGCTCCTACTTCAAATCCACCGCCGAGTCCTGCCAAGGCTATTGCCGAGGGAGCCGACCATGCTGTAACGAGTATATGCAAAACGTATATTCATATGCTAATAAATAAATTATCAATTAAAAACTCTTGCCATGCATTAAGTTCATTAGTATTTGTTTCACTGTCGTTGCTAATTGTATGCTCTGCTAAAAAGGTGAATAAAAAGAAATATATAAAACAGTTAAAAGCTAGCGTCAAAGCTAGCGTATATTCAATGAGAACAAAATTCATAAAATTTGAAACTGTTTTCAAGTTGCAAATTAATTTGTTAAATTCTCTCAGTTGGAAGTGCCATCCATGAGAATAAAATCTCTAAAACATCACACTATGAGTTAACTAATTTATATCAAAACGAACTGTCTACAATACAATATTTTCGAATGCGCCACGATACAGAACTTTATCTAAAAACTTTGCAAGCAATCTAATTCATTCCTACTAAACGTTAGCAAACAAGAAATCTTAAGCAAAACAATTTCAGAGCTATTTCAGCTAAAAAAAATCCAAAAACATTTTATGAAAACCGCATAATGAGTAAGACACAATTTAGAATTTATAGAAGCTAGCACAATAAACCCACATCGGTCCTCGAGGCGCGCTATCACAATCCCACTTCCTCCTCGCGCCGTCACGAGAAAACCAATCTTGAAGACGGTCAGTATCGCCAGGCCCTCGGCCTTCATCAGAATTCCAGCTGAATTCCAAAAAAAGACAAACAATCATGTAATAAAACATTACAGGAAAAACGCACAAACTTCAAATTATTTAAGAACTTCACATATAGTGAAAATGATGTCAAAATTTATTTCATAAATTAAATTCAGACAACGCACAATAAGTTCATAGTTCAACTTGCGCAGTCTTGTATACATAAGTCGCCGCTTTAAACGTCGATGGTGTGTGCAGAGGTTTAAGCATCTGCACTGCAAATTGTCTAACTGAATCAATCAGGACACGCGGGCCGCATGTGTGGTAGATAGTCAACAAGAGTTGAAATAAGGCATCTATTACGAAACTATGGTGCGATGAGAGCAGTAGTGTAGTATTAACAAAGAGGTGGCAGGGCTCTTGTTCCTGAGCAGGGTAAAAAAAAAAAAATTATCGCAGTTCTGCGACGCAGTTCCACGCCACAGCAGTTCCGCAACGAGGAATAAACAGATCAAGAGAAATTCAATTATTTCTTGTGATAAGTGATTTAATGACAAAAAACATATATATGACAGAAACACATGTGATAAGAAAAACTATACATTGTATTCTTAATCTCTTTTGGACTTCAACCAAGTTACAAATAGCTTAATAGTCCAAACTTCGTAAGTCCCTCAGGAACGCAGTACCGAGGCCAAAAATAAAGGATCTGAAAAAGGTTATAAATAATTAATTACATGTATATGTTCTAAAAAATTACACAACGTTATTAAATTTAAAATAAAATAAATTTAATAAAATAATAAATATGTTCTAAATTATTGTTTCGCACCGCACGGCTCACTAACCAGGTATTATTCCATCCGGTCCTTGCTTCGCATTCGGAATGGAAAAATCCCGAAGAATGTTCGCTGCCTTCTTGGCCTCCGAACGAAGGCTGTGCGGTATTGGGTTGTTAAGCTTCATTTTCACTATAGTCTGCGAACTGCAAGAATTGCAGTCAGTGCTATTAGTCACACTGAACATTTTGTATGCATCATTTTTTACAGCACTCAATCTTAATCAAATTCCTCATTACTTTTGGATTAACATTTGTATCTCTACCCACCATTGCGAGTTAACCTCGAGTTGATCAATCGGCGAGTTGAAAGTGACCGTTGTCAATCTCCTGTGCCCAGTGTGACGTCACTCAATCCGCCGATTGAGCCAACTCGAAGTTAACTCGCTATGGTGAATACCAATAGAAGGCTTCATCGTTTTGAGGCATATAGTTAAGATTTGACTGCTTAGGGTTATAATAATTCAATCTTGTCGTTTGCAACCAAATCGCAAAGTGCATAGCGTAATGAAATTTTATATAAACTATAATAAGCATTATGTATTAGGCCTAAGCTCTCCAGTGTTGTATAGCAATTAAATTACAGATAATTTAAATACAAATTAAATTACTTACAAAGTAAATAAACTTGTATTTTAATTACTTCACAAGTAATTTACTTAAACCAAGCAATTAAAAAACTATTAGAAAGTAATTAGTAATTAAGTAATTAGAAAAGTTCTAATTACTTTTACTCTCCGAAAATTAATAAATTTAACCTTGTGAAAATTGTCAGGTCAACTTATTGCTAATTTTTGTAAATGGCTGTACATTTGATAGTTTCAGCGGTTAGGCCAACTTGCATTGCAGAAAACTGTAGAAAAGACTGCTATTCATATTTTGAACGATGCTGTACATGAACGTTGTGCTATAAAGGTACACCATTTTATAAACGTTAAAACTTCAGGGATATTTGAGCTTGATAGCTCAGTCAGCTAAGGCACTGGTCTCAGTGGTCTACCATCCGCGAGGCCCCGGGTTGAAGATCCAGATTATGATGTTACAACTTTGTCCATTATTTCTATTCATTGCTATTCATAACTATTCACTACAATTCATTATCATTCTTTACTATTTTTTACTAAGCATGCACTACAGCCACCTCCTCAACATGCAGCGAGCCTCGACGAGTCTGTCTGGTATAATTACTATTCATTACTATTCATTACTATTCACTACTATTCATTACTATTCTTTACTATGCATGCACTACAGCCTCCTCCTCAACACGCAGCGAGCCTCGACAAATCTGATTGGTATTATTACTATTCATTACTATTCATTACTAATCATTACTACTAATTACTATTCTTCACTATTCTGTATTATGCATGCGCTACAGCCTACTCCTCGACACGCAGCGAGCCTCAACGAGTCTGCCTGGCATTATTTTTATTCATTACTATTCATTGCTACTGATTACTATTCTTTACTATTCTTTATTATGCATGCACTACAGCCTCCTCCTCAACACGCAGTGAGCCTCGACGTGTCTGCCTGGCACTATTGCAGTATCTGTTTATGATTACATCATGATTACATCACTTAGCAAGTAGGCCTAGATCAGCCTAAATGTGCATTTGCATAATTTGCATGATTTAAAATTTCTGGAAGTCAATGCCAGTCACCTAATTAGGCTAATAGGCCGATTATATTGCAAATGATAGAATGATAGCCTTTACATCAGTAATTAGTACGCGAATAATGCGAATAGCAAAGACATGGTCATATTTGGCTCCGTTAAAATCAAATTAGTTATTGCATACAAAGTAATTAAAATACTATTAAGTAATTAGTAATTAGAATTTTATTTACTTTCCAAGTAACTTACTTTAAAAAGGAATTAAATTACATTTCTTAAAGTGATTAGTAATTAGTAATTTAAAACTTTTAAAAGTATTTTATACAACACTGATGCTTTCCAGGCCTCTGCATTATGCTATTAATTCAATAGATGATTAATTGCAATAGACAAAACGTCGAACAGTCATGGTAGCAAGATGAATAAACGAATGGCAATGGCTATGATGGCAGTAAGTCTGATTTGTTATCTGTCACGGCTACGGCAGTACGGTTATTATTAAATAAACTTTGGATCATGCGGCAAACTCTATTTTTTAAATTTAAAGACTGTGTGAAGTAACGAAGACTGTTACAGTACCGTTCTGTTAAGAGAGCCGCCACAGAACCGCTCCCCCTTCTTTAGTCGCCGTTTACGACTCGCTGTGGCGGTTGGGTTATTGGGGTATTGGAGGCGCGGGGGGAGGGGTTATTGGGGGGGTAGGTTGTATAGGGTGGGGCTATTGTGTACTGTGTGTGTAGGGTGGGTTTTTGGGGTAGGTTGTAGTTTAAGGATCATGTACAGTAACGAAGACAGTCCGGTACATTGCCTAGGTCCTAATACAGTCTTCACGGTCCTAATACAGTCCGGTTCATTGTCTAGGTCTCGGCGTTGCCAAGCAAAGAATCGCTCCCCTTTCTTTAGTCGCCTTTAACGACTCGCCCGGGGAGCTCTGGGCTGCAGGTCAATTCTTTGTTCCTCGACCTGAAGAGGATGGCAAACTATGTTCAAATTATTAACTCTTTAGTTAGGCCTAACTTGTTTACAAAATATTTTATTAGGTTCCTGTCAGTGTCGCCACTCAACCCAGAGTATTGCTTATAATAATACTAAATATTTATTTGTATTATTATTTGGCGTAAGTTGGCCTATTATACGAGTTAATTCTAAGTTTAGTTAAGGTTAGCTACATTGACTACATTGTTGTCAATGTGACGAAGCGTTGAGGTTGAGGTCTAAGTCGCGGAACTCGGATTACGTGTTCGGCAGCGCGTCGGTTCGATCCGAGCCGCTATTATTGGCCTACTTCTCTAGTTCTTTATGGGCTCGAGATTTATAAACTAAAACGACTGTCACTTCCGAGAGCGTGATCCAGCAAAAAGCATGAATGCCTTTACGGGCAAGCTTTTTCTTTAGTAGAATCAAGCTAGGATCGAGATAAGCAGCGATGCCTTTTTTCAGTTGAGCAGTCATTACGGGGTCGAGGGAAAGGGTGATAGGGACGGCGATTAGCCTACTTTAATACCTTGCAAATATCCGACTTGTGTAATTGAACGTCCCTGTGGAAAAATGATACTGTAGTCGTCTAATAATCCCTTATTTCTTATTTTAGATTTCTTATTACGGTGACCTCCTCTATCATTGATGTCAATTTCAAATGGATCAAGATAGTTATATGGTACAAGTCTCATATCATCTGAGAACGGGCACCACGGTAGTACTACAGAATATAGAAGTACCATATGGTACTGTATGGTAGTACTGTATATGGTAGTACTATCGCTTTCCTCCCGTGTTAATTATTATCGATTTTATCGAAACGCATCAATCGTACTCAGCCTTTTATTCCACAGGAGTATTTTTGGGTCTATTTTCGTGGTAACACGTGTTTGTTAGTTTTAATCTTGTGCTGTACACGAGTTCTGTGTGTCTGTGTACACGCGAACGCAGAGTAGTACTAAAATCTTCTTTTTAAAATGCCATTTAGGAACCATCCGTATTTTTCATTTGCCTCTGTTGCCCCTTTGACTTCAGTACTTGTAACGTAGAAGCTGGGATAGTCTTCGTAATGAATTTGACTGTTGTGCTAGCCGTAGATTAACATTCATGCGCCTTGTTGAGCGATATTTAGGGATATTAAGCGCGTCGCCCCTGGTAAAAGGCCCCCTAAGCTAGATTGAGGCTAAAAACTCACGTATACATCAACTCCAGAACATTATCTAATACGCATTAGCTGTTTTATATCTTATGTGCAAATAATTATTGGTTAGTGTAGCAGGCAACAGCTAATGTTGGGTACCCCAAATGTTATGGTATGTCATGTGGTTTATGTCATGGTATCCTGCAGTCTCTATTGACTTGACTTGAGGTTTTAGAGACCCCTTCCTTGTCTTGAAGATTAGGGTCTTTGATAATTCTTCAAATAATTTCTGTTTTTATAATTGTGCAATTATTTGTGTTTATAGGCCTAGCTGCAAATGAGTTTTCGTGGTCGCGGTGGCGGTGGCGGTGGACGGGGGGGAGGTGGACGAGGATTTGGCGGTGGCAGAGGGGGTGGAGGCAACTTTCGAGGTGATTCTTCAGTTATGGTTGATAACTGAATGCCCGTTTAATTAGCACTACAATGACTCGCTTTGAATTCTGTATCAGCTGAAATGACGTAGCCTAATATGAAACAACGTGATTCTATATGCATTTAAAAAAAGTGTATTGTCGACAAGTTATGAGTTAATGCTGAGATCTTAAATGCTTTAGTGTGATGATTTATATGTAATTTATCTGTAATTATTTATAGGTCTTGCATGATTTATATTTAATTTGAATAATGTATTTTGATATTGAGATTTAGTAAAATGTGCATTTTTTTGGCTATATATTATTTACGTACGACAATTTTGTAGGGGGTCGAGGTGGCGGGGGGCGTGGGGGCTACCAGGGTGGATACGACAGCGGTCCCCCTGATCAGGTTGTCGGTAAGCAGCCGCTTCACATTGACTTAAGTACCGTAGGAAAATGCGATTGTGTTTTTGGACAAAAATCGTGTCTATAATTTTTTATATATTTTGAACTTTAAAAAAGCGTGTAATTGTATAGTGTGCTATTTATTGCATATTTTTGTATAAATTTAAATTTTTGTCACGTAGTTTTAACAGTACATTGCATTTTGGGCCTCTGTGTTGAATTTTTTGCCCGAAATCAAATCACACTATCAAATCTTTGGAATGAATCGGTTTCATTAACTCACTTGATGGCGATAGATACTTAAGATGTTACATGAAGCTATTTAATAAATGGCTGTTGCATTGTAAGATAATATTTTTTTAAACTGTAAATTCTGCGGTATCTGAAGAACTCAAAACACTGGGCCCGTGCATTTCCACCCTAATCCAATACAGGACCAATTTTGTTCTAGTTTCAGATAAAAAGGTTCTTATGAATTTTGTCAGCTTTGTCATCAATATTTATATTTTGTCATGAAATATCTGTCGCATTTTTATTGAATTTTTCAATGCTTCAGTCTTTAGAATTAATTTTTTAATTGTAAAAACCAAATTTCTGTTGCTCAGAGCTCGGCTACTTTCAGCACCCCTGTGAGGACGATCTTGTTGTCAAGTGCACCAATGAGAAGGTGCCGTACTTCAACGCGCCCGTGTTCCTAGAGAACAAACAGCAGATTGGAAAAGTGGATGAGATTTTTGGACCAATCCGTGATTACGTATCCTTTCTGATTTGGCGTTTGAAGAAAACCTCGTTATCATTTCTAACCAAACCCCAAACATATAATAACATAGCTATTTAACTTTGAATGATTGTCTACAATTGTGTTAAATTTCATGAATAAATTAAATTTGAGAGGTCTGCAGAATCATTTGAGATGTTGATGCTTAAAATTTTAGATATAGTTAATTGTTACCGCATTCATTTTTGTTTTATTGCTATAACAAAATTGCCTAAGACTTAGATGTGGATTCTTGTAGTTTGGCTATCAGTTTGCACTTTGTACCGTTGTGTCCGTTTCAAATTGTTTTCTTTGACGAAGACATCAGTTTGTGTCGGTGAAGCTCTCTGACGACGTGAAAGCCTCATCTCTCCAAAAGTTGACTAAGGTTTGTACTGGAATGTAGCACAGCAATAGGATCTCAGAGGCTTATCGATTGATTGCTGTATATGAAGTAATTAGTATTGTAATAATGAATAGCTTTTATTCGCCACAAGAGGGTAGCAATACATCACACCAAAATATAAACCAACTTTAGAAATAAATTACCAAAGCCTAAAGTGCAGTTAATACGAGAGTCAGTGAGAAAATAATGAACACCAAAATGTACTACACTACAAAGAGAGACAGTAACTTTCAAAAGAATTCCTAATTTAATGAATATTGAATTATAATTATGGTGCTTAGCCTTAAATTAATATTGACAGTACGGTATCTAATGATTAGGATATCACATTGAATCTGGCATGCTTAAGTTTGTTGTTTACCATACTCTACAGTAGCGTCTGTATAATCATATAGATTTCACTGCCATCCGAATAAAACATGAGTGATTATTAGAGTATATTTGAAATATTTATAATTCATTGAAATGGCCGTATAAAGAAAATAAAAATATTCAATATAGAACATTCAATTAAAATGTGGCTAGAAAACAAACAACAAGGCAATGTTATATTTGACACGTAGCATGTGCTCTGTTGTAAGATTGCATATGATTATACTTATTACTTAATGTTTGCTGTGTTTGTAGTTGTTTGTCGACCCTGCGAAGCTGCTGCCGCTGGCCCGATTCTTGCCCCAGCCACGCGGGTCAGGGGTCAGTAGGGGCGGCCGGGGCGGCAGAGGTAGGGGATATGTCGCTATTTCATTTGAGTTACTAATATGGACTGTAAAAAAATACTTCAAAGATGCTAAAATTTGAACTTACAAAATGCATAATCGGCGGAAAATCAGAAAAACATTTTTTTTCATAAAAACGTGTTCACACTTTTCTAAGGTCTCTAGTTAATATTTTTTGTTGAATAATTTTATTTTGTTTTTATATCATAAAAAACGTATTATAGTCTGCTTTTGATATAATAAATTATTAGTTTCAATGCCATAGGCTTACTGTTTTCTTTGATAGCTTAGTATTTTTACTCTACAGTAAAAAAATTGCAACAAATTGAAAGTTAACGTCGATTGATGCGTTGGCTGACTTGGAAGATTGGCTTAATCTTTGTGTGCCTAATGTAGATCGTGCCATAAAACGGTAGAATGTAAGCTCATCATTTGGCACAACATAGTGCTTGTATTTTTTTTTTATAGTAAATATTATAAACTTTTCTGAAAAATGTTACTCGCAACAGCAAAGCTTGTGTTTTGATTTTTAAAATCTGTAACTGTTAAGATTGATTAAGCTATTGATAATTGATAGCTAACTTGCCTCAATTTTCAGAAAGCTTAATACGAAACGAGTTTTTGTTTGATTTTAGGAGGAGGACGCGGGGCCCCTGGGGGGTTCCGCGGCGGCGGCAGAGGGGGAGGCTTCAGAGGAGGTCGAGGGGGTGGCGACCGGGGAGGTCGGGGGGGCGGGGGACGAGGATTCCAGAGGGGTGGTGGGGGTGGGAGGGGATTCCGGGGAGGAGGCGGATTTAGAGGCAGCTAAATGGACAGTTTGAAATGAAACGAACAGCGCGGGGCGATCTATTTTTAATTTACTTCGGAGATCAGTGACTTGGTATTCCTTATGAACTATTCTGACTGGTTCAATGCCATCAGGAGTATGCAGAGGTATTTAACCCGTGTGGGATTTTGTTAGATTATGGATTTGTAGCAACATTTTGCATGAATTGTGGCAATGGAGTAATGCTGTGTGCTATTTGATGACAAACATTCAGACTTCATTCGTGCAGCGGAATGCGACCTTTTTTTCGTTTGACAGCTCTTGGAAAGCATACACCTTATCGGTGTATGCATTTCCTAGAGCTGTCAATGGGAAATTTGATCAGGCTTCAATGTTTAAACTTAAGCGTGTGAGAAAAGTAGATATGCGCCGAGGTACAACATATTTTCGTATCCTAGGGCCTCATTTAGGAAGAAATCTTATGGCAATCTTAGTCTTAAGATTGTCTTAAGAGAATCTTAGGAAAATCTTATCTTTTTATTGGAAATTGTGCACTCGCGTGCGAACCGAATGATGACGTCACGGCAGTCGACGAATGGATTTTATTTGTTTTAAATTTCAGTTAGGATAAAATTTCAGAAAATCTTAAGAAATGTACGTAAATGAGGGCCCAGGCTTAAGTGTATAAACTTAGGCGTGTGAGAAATGTAGTTATGCGCTGCGGTACAACATATTTTTGTATCCTGGTTTTCTTTATCAACTACTGAATTAGACTAAGCACATCACTGATGTTTTGATGGTGACTATCAGCTTTACGCTAGTCTGTGAACTGTAATCCTTTTGGTTTGTTGCTTTGAATTGTGCGCCCAATACTATTCGAGTAATAATATTGTTGATTTAACTTTGCTTTGAATGACAACTGAATTTTCAATTCTCTTTGCTCGATTGTATCAATAGGTAATATCAAAAAATCAATAGGTAGTGTGATACTAGATTTAGAAACTTTGTAATATTGCTTTCGATATGTCTTGGTCCAAAGGACAACATTGCTAATTCATAATGCTAGAGTGCGTAATTTTAGTTTCATGATTATAATGGTTACAGACTGCAAAATTGTGGGTCATCTTTTAGGCCATTTAATAGGTAATAGTTCAATTAAAAGCCATTGAACATGGTATCAAATCATGGATGAAGGTTGCTACTGTGGTTTCAATGATTATATGATTGATCATGGCCGTGCTTTATGTTTCTGGATACTGCTAAATTTGATTAAAAATTTATAATAGTGAGGTTTAATAAAAATGAAATTGTTGTATGCATGTAATTTCATGAATTTTGCGAATCCACAAAACTCACGAAAACTACATGCGTGAAAATCTCGCTGCTGAAGCTGTGAATTAAAAGCACATGAATTAGTGGAGTGAAATTTAAACGCAAAGCTGCGAAAATATCATGAAACTCAAATTTCATATTTAACTTACTTGAGAACAAACTGGTTGACATTACACATTACCATCATCACGCTACTTGTAAAACCCACAGAAATCTAAAGCCTAGAATGCGCATGTATTAGCTGCTCAATGCTGCAAAAAGAAGGATATCTTTTACCAGAAACGGAAGTTGATTTGAATTATGGGTAATCGTTGTCAATTATTGTGATTGGATATGCAAGGGTCATGACCCTGTTGATCAATTGTTGGCAGTTGGTAATCGGTTTGGCCCACGGGCCAAGCCCCGCCCCCGTTATCTCCATACGTGCCTCGATATACGGCATGTAGGTAAAACCGGCCCTTGGTAAAACCCGACCTGTGCTATATTTAGCTTTACGCAAAGTGCCAATTTGTTAGTAGTGCTCCAATGTTACATGTTGTTTGATTAAATTCCATTTTATTTGCAGTGAATTTTTTGTTATTCTTCCATCTTGCAATCCGGCATCTTGGCTAGCAAATTCTAACAAAAATAACTTAAATAAGTTTCTTAACGAGCAGTCTTCAGGCTTCATCAAAATTTATGTAAATTTCTATCTGTTTTAAATCGACCCAGAAACACCGTAAGACATGATATTTTTAAGTGCATGTAATTCAGGCGAATCAGTAAAAGTCGACCTTGTTCGATTACCAGGTATCTACTGGTTCGATTACCAGGTATCTTCTATTTCACTATCAGGTATCTGCTACCAGTATCTGCTTGCTAGACCATGTGAAGATGCTACTGTTAAGGGGACAATGTCCAATGGTAGA
>JAQIWG010003491.1:0-17762 GCA_034695025.1 Chamaedrilus cognettii
ATTAAATCGGAAAACTTCAAAATCATACGTAGATGTAACCCTGCAGCTCAAAACGTCACTTTCAGAGATCTTCACTGTTTTCATTAGAATCCAGGCAAATTTCGCAAAGATTCTTCAGTGCCTCTTATGAGACCACACGTTTTAAGAGAATGATCCATTTTAGATTTTTTAAGAAGGTCAGCACGTTCTTGCAGTCCAAACCATCGGAAAAACAAATGAGCAAATTGAAGTTTCAATTATTCAGCTTAGCATAAAATTTGAGAGTGAGCAGATCCACTTTATGTTCTGAAGGCAATTCTTCTGAGTAAAATTGACACAAAGTTATGATTGACTTGTCAAATGTAAAGAAATGTTTCATATAAGTCGAGTATTGTAGTCTATCATGCATTATGGGATATGTGTCCAAATAATGTGTTTGAAGTTCATCGCATGAGTGAAGTACAAGTCAATTTTCTCTCCACTCACGACACATTTAATTGTAAAAGACTTACAATGTTTGCGCTCTGCAGGCTGTAAAGCTGACCAGCGTTGTATCCCAGCTGCCATATGACTACTACTCCTTGGCGTTCTGCAAGCCACAGAAGCCAGACCATCGTAGAGGAAACCTTGGTACGCTCTTGCTTTGATGTTTCACATCATAACTAGGCTATTCTGAATTGTCTGCATCGCATTTAACTTATTTTAAGATAATTCAAGTATTTAGTGATGTAAGTTTACCTGCTTTCTCACACAGTGTGGGCCACAAAAGATAAAAGATACAAGAAAGTTTTTCTCAATATTTAGTCCGACATCATTTGTTGCATATTTGTTGCATATATTTTTTTGAAAAATTATTCAAAAATTTTATTCCTAGAATCATTTTCTATAAATTGTGTGACAAATTTGATCTCTGATCATTCCAAAAAATTTTTTATCTCATGATACTCTCAATTGTTTGGTTTGCATAATTATATACTGTTAGATTTTTGTCAAGTTTAATTTTTTATTTATTTTCTCTGAGGTTAGGCTGTTTAAAAAAAAAAAGACTGAATATTTTATCCGAGAAATATTCTGTAAAGCGGACTGTGGGCTTTTTGAATCCATTGCAAGTTGGTGTCTGCATGCTGCAGGTGAAGTACTGAGTGGTGATAACATCGTCCTCACGAAGTACATGGTAAGGTTTGAGCACATTGTTTGCAACTTGAGATGTGTAAGTGATACAATTGACTCTCATAAATCTAAGCACTACCAACGTTTTAGAAAATCGCGAAAACTCCAGCGAAAAACCCCAGCGAAAAACCATAGCTAAAAACCACAGTGAAAACCGCAGCAAAAAACCTCTTATTAAAGAGCCATACCAGAGACGTATCTTGACATCTACCTGAAGAGCCTTTCTTAGTGAGGATGGGATTTTAATGTCCCTAGCGCATAACTGCCATTCGAGAAAACCTACGTGATTTGTATAAATTTTTGATGACAATGATTTGTTTCCATATAGATGTAAATATATATTTAATGGGTGCTTTGAATTTGCTTTGAATTTATGACCTCACGTTGGTCTTTAAAAGTGGTCAATTTAGGCTATTCAAATCGAAATAGACAAAACAGGAATGGCAGTTATGGCCTACGGTTTGTTAGGTAGACCTGAGAGTACATCTCTGGAATTGCCCCTTAGTCTTTTACGAAGGGTTATCAATGAGCATTGAGCAGTGCACTAGTTCTCCTACAAAAAGCATCACAAGTAGTTTAGATATAAAAAATATCTTATTTTTGGTTTATTAAAATGTGACTATTTGTGTTTCGATAATTATCTCGCTAACGAGCATTACCTTAGCGTAATTACAATAACGTAATCGCCACTGTTACCCGTAACGTGATTGCCGCTTGCGACACCGATGCGTAGGTGCATATGACGTCAAGCAGGGCGTGCACCCCGGCATGTGAGTGGAAGACCTTCACAGCGGAAGAGACGGCCTTGTTTCGACAGCGAATACTTCATAACTACAATGCACTGCTGTACCGTACCACTTTTTTTCATTGATTAACTATATTTTATTTTATATAAGGCTGCTTGTTAGTGTGAGTTCAGTGTGACAATTTATTGACTATTAGAACTATTAGAGATCTTGGATTCATTTGGCATCTTGTGAACGTTTCTTTTGAAGAGACCGCGCGCAAGAGGTGCAAGCGGTGTGCTGCGCTATGCTCTAATCACTGGCATTGAAACACTTGGTGATCATAATCTATATTTTCCCTAAGCCCATTACTCAGTAAATAAGTATTGTGTCATGAATGATGATCTCTTTTGTTGACCCTCTGATTTCTTTGTTGTGACTGGCTGCTTCAGCGCTAATATTTTAATTTGCTTGAATGGTAATCCGTGACGGTATGTGAGCCGCTTGTGTGTGCAGTCTGGCTGATGATCTGCCTTGTGTTACCAAGTACAAAATTCCGGGTCACAATCGGCCTTATCTGGAGCAGGGTTACAGGCTGGGCTATGTGGGAACCAACAAGGTTCGCGATATTTTTCTTTTTTATTTATTTAATTTTTTTCAAACAAGCTCCCGTCTAATACAATTCCATAAGGTGCATTCTAACTTAAATAGAATTATAGGCCATGCATTTGTTGATGTTATACGGTTATGCAGTATAAGATTCTTGACTGTATTTGAATCTTGTATAAAGCTAATATAAGACGCAACTAGAAATAAATAAATAAATAACAAAGGCAATCCTTGGAATGTATATGTTGACGTAAAGGATTGCTTTCTAAAGATGCCTTTTTACCCCTAGTTGGATATTTTAGTTAAAATGCCCTTTGGGACTCTGTGACTTTGGGACTCTGGGACTTTGCGTTAAAATGCATTTTAGTTAAAATGCATCAGCACGATGACGCTATTTAGAAGCCTTTTTTTATGATTTTTCTTCACTATAATGCAGCAAAGCCAATGAGGTGTTAATACAATGATATGAAAATTTGTGGGCTTCTGGGATGTGAGATTGAAGAAAATGAGTCTATAGACTTCACACTTTGCAAAGAAACGATACGATTTACCTCAATGTCAAATTTGTGCTTAATTCACCTGTCTATGAATTTTGTAGTTTTTTTGTGAACCAGTTTTGTGATCTGAAGTTGATTTGAGTAGCGTTGGTACCGGTATCGTAATATGTGCTGAAATATGTATTATTGATTGAATGTAATTGAGTAGTAGAATTTATTTGGGAAGCATTTATTATTGAAAATATGTGTCTATAATACACCCGCATGTTTTTCATGCGCCTGTGCGTTACAGTTAAGATCTGAGTTGCGGTGTGTTAGTTGAGTGGTTTTAAGCTTGTCCACGCTTGAGTTATCATCAACTAACTCATTTATATGAAAATGATGCTCTCTTCATTATATTATTCTAAGATGGATTTTATCGACCGTTTTTATAGGAAGTCTATATAAATAACCATCTCAAGATGATCATGTCTTATACCGTCGTGAAGCACCAGTAAGTGAGAATTGCATTGAATGATTATAGTCTTTCATATATTTCTAATTCGGAAGTTATGCTCGTAGTATTGGTGTTATATACTGTATATTCTAAACATAAACTTATTCTTTCATTCTCTCATTGCTTAATGCCTCTTAATCTCTTAATCTCTCATTGCTTAAGAATCAACATATAGTTCTTAAGCCTTCTGGTTAATTTCTGTAGCTATTTAACAAGTGTTGCGTTTTAGTAAACAAAATTTCAATAGCTATTTGGTTTGATCTGAAAGTTGTTTCTATGATATTATCTGATATGGCACGAAGATATTTTGATGAGCACTCAAAACCCTTGTAATTTACAAAAAATTGTAAATTACGTGTTGTCCATTTATTCCACTTGTATGCTTGGAGGGTCAGAAAAAGATCAGAAGTAAGGGGATAAGGGAGTAAGAGAAGTAAGAAAGTTAGAAGTAAGAGGATAAGGGTGTAAGAGAAGTAAGAGGGTTAGAAGTAAGAGGGTTAGAAGTAAAAGGGTGAGAAGTAAGAGGGCTAGAAAAATAAGATTGCATACAGGGGTGACGGGGTCAAATTTCTTAAGTTTTTGCGTATATCATGTGCCGGTATGAAATTATTGTGATTATTGTAAGCAGTGTAAATTTAACTTAAGTTATAAAATTCATCGTTTTAGGAGTGGAGAACCTCCGCGCTATCAGATCGTTGGTTTTGATGTCGTTGCCAGAAGGTATTTGTTTTTGTTCAGTTGTTTATTCGTAAATGGAAGCGTTCATTTCAATACCTGTATGTGTAAATAAAACACAGGGTGATGTGATAGTTTAGCAAGAAAAATACAAATCCTTAGCTATATTCTTCGCAAATAGTTTATTTTAACTTAGCGACTTTAAGAATAATAATAATAATACAGCCAAGTTAACTTGATGTAGTGTCATGACAAGTCCAGCGTCTGATCTATGGTTCTTTCAGTAGATCAACCAATCAGTTAATGCGCTGCACAGCTCTACGACTGCAACTACATTTTGGGTTTCGGTTTAAATGGTCTTGGTGGCCTTGAGCGCAGGCGCTGTACTCGTGTCCAGAACTGCAAATCGCAAAGTCTGGATGTCTCAGACTTTATTGGCGAAGTCTAGTTGACTTTGACTCTGGGCAGACTTGTGTTGCAGAATGTGTTGACCCCAATCCCTGTTGTTGTTTGACTGTTAGAGTGGACTGTATTTTGCTAGCGTTGACTGGGGTCCGAAGTCGGCCAACTTGGCCGGCAACTGTGACGTGCACGACAAGACTAAGAGCCTTCAACCCTTGGCCCTGCTGGCGACGGGTATGTCAACGTTATTGCTGTGTTTATTTTGAGTATTTATTCAGCGTTTTGCGTGTATTTGAGAATGAATCAGTGTCACGCTATTGATGATGTGTTAATGAGGAATTTTTTATAAATGCAACGGCTTGCGTTTACGCGCTGCAGATAAATGAAAGGCGCGCTTGTGTGTAGGCTTTTTAAAGCAGGTTATTTTCTGAAAAGTTATAGCAATGCGCAATGTCATCTGCTTGCACGATACACTTTGCAAGCTGATTGTCATGGCCTTCTGGCACATATCTGCAGCTTGAAAGTTGCCACGGCCTGCTAGCAGCGATCTGCTTGCAGGCTAGAACAATCTGCTTGCAGCCATCTGCTTGCAGGCTACAAAGATCTGCTTGCAGCGATCTGCTTGCAGCGATCTGCTTGCAGCGATCTGCTTGCAGCGATCTGCTTGCGGCGATCTGCTTGCAGCGATCTGCTTGCAGGCTGCCACGGTATGCTTGCAGGCACGGCGGACGTGCTGTTCACGCTAGAGGTGGAGTGGCGCGAGTCGACGACCAACTGGAGCTCTCGCTGGGACACGTACCTCGAACTCACCGACCCTAACATGCACCTCTACTCCACCATCAATTCTCTTGTCATCGTCTTCTTCCTCTCCGGTTTGCTGCCTTTCTCTACCCCAGCGAACTGAAGAGCAATGAATTGGCTTGAGGCCCAGAGCTCCCCGGGCGTGTCGTCATTAATGGCAACTGTAGAAAGGGAAGCGGTTCTTGGCTTGGCTCGGATGCACTCAACCAGTCTGTTTTTAGAAACCAGAAATCAAGCTGTGACTTTGATCAGGAAGCCTTGTCTGTGTCTGTATTGATATGGGCACAGGGCCTTTGACTTTCGGCCTACGGCACTGATGTTGAGCATAATGGTGATTATATTGTTCATGTATCCTGTAAGTATTGTGTATGTATCCTGTAAGTATTGTGTATGTATCCTGTAAGTATTGTGTATGTATCCTGTAAGTATTGTGCATGTATCCTGTAAGTATTGTGTATGTATCCTGTAAGTATTGTGTATGTATTCTGTAAGTATTGTGTATGTATTCTGTAAGTATTGTGTATGTATCCTGTAAGTATTGCGTATGTATCCTGTAAGTATTGCGTATGTATCCTGTAAGTATTGTGTATGTATCCTGTAAGTATTGTGTATGTATCCTGTAAGTATTGCGTATGTATCCCATTGTTCCTTTCTATCCGGTCTCGAATTGTTTTGCTCACTTTTCTACTGCGCTTTGACAATGGACTTGCGATAATATAGTGATGATGCCGATGCTGCTTTAATTAATCACTAGGCTTGAAATATTGATACTTACGCTACCTTATCGGTTGGATGTTGTTTGTGTTGCAGGTATTCTGATGACGGTGATCGTTAGGACGCTTAGGAGAGACATTGCCAAGTATAACTCTGTGGAGGAGGAGGTGGGTGTGACATCTAGGCGAATATTCATTCATTATTATTAGGACAGGTAGCTCACGAGTTGCGGATCCTGTGAGATATTTTTTATCTCTGCTGGTCATCACTCAAGCAATTGACAGACTGTATTTGAAGAAACGCATAAAGTACATTCAATTTGTCGTTAGTTTTTGAGCAGTTTGTATTCTATGGGGAATTTTATATTGCGCTAAAACTACTCGTATGTTTGACTAATATGTATGTCTTTCATAGAGAAAGTCTGGTTTAGTTTATCCTGGTTGTTCGCACTTTGTACTGGAGAGACAGAGCATCAACTAGGCAGTTATATGCACTTTATGCACGCGTTTGTATATAATGCGTTTAGCGTGGTATTGGATATATGATCGGGAAATCTCGACTCTCCCTGCCACAAGTCTGTATTCAAAGTATCGTTGTACATAGTCACTTAATTGACTGATGTTGTTCGCCTAATTCCTAAAAATTCTTTTCTTCTCCCCCCGCCGCCCAGGAGGAGCAGATGGAGGAGTCTGGTTGGAAGCTGGTCCACGGTGATGTGTTTCGTCCCCCCCGGCAGCCGATGGTGCTCAGCGCGGTTATCGGCTCCGGCGTTCAGATTCTCTTTGCGTCGTTTCTTATCATTGGTGAGTACCAACGACTCGCGTCATTGTCAAGATCCATCGTTTCCTTTTTAAGCTTTTGACATAGCAGTATTAATATCAAGAAATTTCTCAAAATTTACACCACAGATTGTTGGTTCAGGTTAGTCTTGGATTAGTTCCCGAGTACTCTGGGGTTATGTCTATGCTTATATGACCTTTAGCCTGTACTCTTTCCACATATCAGTGCTTGACCAATGGGACCACCTAACGGCGATCCATTCGCAATCCATTACATGGCCTAATGGTTTGCAATGAATGGTTTGCAATGAATGATTTGCATGAGGGCCTTTAGGCTCTCACACAGAGAGATGAAATTTGGGCTTGTTGCGGTAAAGGTCATGGATATTAATAGTGAACTCGGCTTGAACATTACAGCGCAGTTTTCAGTTAAATGTAATTGAATGTTTTGATTTATATTGCCGGAAATTTACGACTCGCAAAATGTGAGTGCTGCAATTAAACACAGTTTTTAGTTTGTAATTTATTTGTTTTCAGTTCTCGCCATGTGTGGCCTGCTCTCCCCGGCACACCCCGGTTCTCTGACAACTGCTGTCATTCTGCTCTTTGAACTGATGGGGTGAGCTGGTGCCGGTCCTATGGTTCTAACTTTCTGGCTCGACGCTAATAATCAAGGTCATAAATAGAGGTTCCCGATGTTGTCACTGGATGCCGAAACGGACTCTAAGCACAGTATTATCATTATTGTTATTATGATTGTATGCTTGAAACAACCCATGGGAGATATCTAAATTGCTCCCGTGTCATTTTTACGTAATTTTCTTTTATTTATTTATGTTTGCTTGGCTGCAGTTTTTGTTATTTGATACTGTTTTAGAAATTTTTATTATGACTTCCTTGATACTGACTTTGATCTTGACATCTTGTAGACTGGTGTGGTTTGAACAAGGAAGTCAAATATCAGAGCGCTTCTTGGATTGAACTAGCATGTTCACTATTGCAACTGAAATGCCGCTAGCCTATACTTGACTATGAATCAAATCAGGATCAGAAGATTATACTAAATGAGATGCTGTACAGAGGATAAATATGGATGGTCTATTACACACAGACCTTTCACGCAATAATTATGTTCATTGCTTTGCATATTTTTAGGCTCTTTTCTGGTTTCTTCGCGGGTCGCATATATCAAACGATGAATGGTGATCAGTGGAAAAAAGCAGCGATTGTGGTAAACTGCCAACTGTTGCATTTGTTGCTATAATAAATTCGCATTCGAAAATTTCTGACAATTTTTTAAGCCAGTAATATTTTAGTACCCGTCTTTTATTTTTAAAGCGTAAGTTGGACTCAATGACATGAATATTCTGTTAATATTAGCATAATGTTAATGTATTAATATTAATATGAATGTTTTAGTATCTTTTTTATAGATTGACATAATAATATTAATATAAATGCCTAACAGGCCTATGTTGTATACTTTTATTTAGCATTTTTGTTGAATTATTCAATAATTGGATTTTATTTTTTGGTGAAGCATTGAAAATATGTCAGTGTGATGTTTTTCTGCTTTTAGACGGGAACATTGTATCATTCGGTTTTCTGCGGAACGTGCTTCATTCTCGATTTGTTCTTTCTCGAATCGGATTCGTCAAGCGCTGTAGGTTTTCCAAACTATAAATTCTCGGAGCTAGAAATAGTCATAATTCACTTTGAGATTTACTTAGACTCTTAAGAGTGCATTGAATGTATCTACAAGGTGAAATTGTTGATCTCTCGATCATATATTTTCACATGTGATGCTTCAGTAATTGTCAGGGCAAGTGACTTAGATATGTGTTAATAAGTAAAAGAATATTCACTTGCACACCTCAACACTCCATTTGTCAGTTAAACGAGACTTCTATTAAATATTATCTGTATGTCAAGTGTAGCCTTGCACTGGAAACAAAGAACTTTGAATGAGAACCATCTATAAGGCATGTGTGTGTGTAGAGGCCCATCGGTGTCGTCATACTGATGCTCTTTCTGTGGCTCGGCATTTCTGTCCCACTCACCTTTGTTGGATTCTACTACGGATACGGACTGGGGGTTTGTCACTATGTTGATCGAGCAACATACTCTATGCAATAGATGCGATAAATATTACATTATTCTCTAATGCGATATTTCTTGATCGTTTGATTAGGCTATTAATGAATGTTTGAATATGAATTAACCTGCTGCCTAAGTTTCTTGCTGCCATGCAGAAATATTCATCGCAATTTTGTTTAAATCTTAAAAAAATTGAAATAGATATCTTGACTATTGACTAGGAATATAATCACGACATAATGTTGTGGGATAAAATAAGGTACTCTTTAATAATATGGTTGAATATAATAATTAAATAATTTTTATTGATTTATTACAACTGATTTAGATTTATTACAACTGATATATTTTGCATTTTTAAAACTTTTATCCATGATACTCTTTTCAAAATTTGAATCTAAAGCATCCATATGAATCAATCAACTCAATTTAGAAGAACATATTGATGTATCATGTCTTTTACCACGTTTATGTGTGTAAACCAATTATTACTATTATTATTATTTCTGTTTGCTTGAATGCAATGTACTTTTAACTTGGTGTTTGGACGAGTTCCTGAATGTACGTTTCAGCCATACGAGCAGCCAGTTCGTGTCTCCCAAATGCCGCGTCGAATTCCGGAACAGAAGTGGTACATGAATACGTACATCGCGTAAGCAGATACTACTCGGCTTGCAGGGTGTGGGTTGCAGTATGCCGAAGCGCTATTAAATATAGACTAAACCCAGAGTGTAAGATGTTTTTGCGTTTTTAATTGGAGGTGTTTCATGAAAAGGCCCCGAACGATGCATGAAAAGTAAAATTTCTAAATGGCTGAAAGTTAAATTTATCCTTAGTCCCTTGTTTGACTATCTTCTTAACTTATTAACTTATGTTCTATATAATTTATATTGTTAACTTATATTGTTAACTTCTATTGTTAACTTATATTGTTAACTTATCTTCTTTCACTATAGATTTTTTGTCCCAGACGAACACATGGAAATATCCGACCGGGCCATCCGATGCACTTATCTTCCGCCCCGTCGTCATGCATTTCCACCAATTAGAAATTTTTGTTTGCACACGGTAAAGGGAGATTCTCGATGACGTCTCGATGACGTCCCGAGACGTCGAAACGAACACTGAACTAATATATATTTTTATATTCAAAGTAGGGAGCTTTTTTGATTAATTAGATGGGATTGTTTGAATTGTTATATCCATGAGCCTAGTGCTGTTGTTCATCTACTACTATTATTATCACGACAGGACGCCTGTGGCGGGAATATTGCCTTTCGGAGCAATGTACGTGGAGCTCTACTTCATCTTCAGTGTAAGTGATCGACCGCATTTTCTCTTAACCATATACACGGTGATCCAAAAGAACGCGACCGCATAACTTCCACGCGCCGCACTGTATGCATCTCAAGGCTAGTGCGAACGCATAAAAAGGATATTGACCCCATTTTGAGCATAAACCGTCGGTGTCATTGTATCTGGCATTACTTGAACAATTAACTAGCAATTTTATACTAAAAAATGAGTAAGATCTGAAGGAGTTGTGCTGTGAAGTGTGCGGGTGTGAGGTGATATTTTACTGACCATTGTTCTCCATGGACACGCTACAACCTGTAATTTTTCAGCCCGTTAGTAGTTTTAGGCAGCATTTTCTCAAATACTGATGCCTGGCGCATATAAAACAAAATATGACACAATTTCTAGAATGATGAGTGCCGATGGATCAGGTGCACATTTCTAGTCTTATTTTTAACTATTAGCACTGTTTAGTGCTAATATGCCATATCCTATAAAAGATGAAGGTGTGCAAATTTTCGATGAATTTTTTTAAAATATGCGGTCTTTTCTTTTTAATAATATGATTAATTTAGCAGTGTTTGGTTCAAATTAGGCCGTCAACCATCGATTCAACACAGGAAGTTGCTTATTCAATTGATGCTCTGTATTCTTATATTGTTGCTTAAGTGTCAATTGTTGAGCAGCGTTATCTATTATCCGCCTACAGGCGATCTGGGAGAATCAGTTCTATTACGTGTTTGGCTTCCTCTTCATTCTCTTCGTCATCGTCGTCGTGGCCTGTGCGGAGATCGCCATCGTCATGACCTACTTCCAGCTCTGTGGAGAAGTGGGTCATTTCATAGCTGTATTGATCAGTATCTGCTTTGATGGTAATGGCTGTTATAAATGTCTAATAGGTTCAAAATTGCTCGCTTCGTAAATAGTTTCTATAGATGATAATGGTTTCATGTGCTGGTGTTTCGTGCACTGGAACCAGGGCTTGATCTGCCGATCGCTAAAATGAAAGAGATTAATTTGTTGGCAGTTGGATACATTTTTTCCAAATGGGCGAAAGCCTTTGGGGAATTTTGTTCTTTATCATTTGTCCTTAGAACTACCGGTACAGTTGCTGGTTCTTTGATTATCACTAAATTCTCTTTGCTCTGTTGAATCTGCTGACTGTTTATTTCAAGACAGCAGAAATAGCGGCGCAATTTTTTTGGAGTATTTTTGAAAAGTTCTTTTAAATGAGCACGATCAATTTAGATTGAGAAAGTGAACATTCCGATGTTGAAAGCGCTGATTGCTGCTGCTTTGTAACTGCAGCACATCTGAAATAAGGGATTTAAAAAAAATATAATTGAATGAAGTCAGGTCGGAGCATTTGTTTTTGATTAGTAATTCATTATACAGTGAAAGCATTGTTGTACTGTTATGTACATTGTCTATATTTAGCTATACATGATTTGTTTGAATGTGTTAGTTTGTAGGTTTGACACTATTGGTTTAAAAAAATTGAAATAAAATAAAATTTTATATTAATTATTTATATATATATATATCTATAAATATAAATGAAATTTATTCTTCTGTCGGGAAGTCACGTATGTCGTTTTGCAGGACTATCACTGGTGGTGGCGTTCGTTTTTCATTTCTGGGGGCTCGGCCTTATACGTTCTGCTCTACGGAATCTATTTCTTTGCTACGAAGGTAAGCACTTGCAATTCATGTACGAATTATAGGATGTTAATATATAAAATAAAACGTGGCTGTTGGTGGCTTTTAAGGTAAAGCTCTATAAATAAATAAATGCGTGTATTTACAGAGAGAAAAATTTTATTGATTGATAAAACAAAAATTGTATCATGCTCCCTGGTTTTATGATTTTACTGGCAAAAATTGTGAAAGTAGATTCGCGAAGAGACTAAAAACTAAACTATTTGAACGATCCAATCCGTAGCCTTACATGTAGAGCATGACTATCTAGCCTTGATTTGTGCTGCTGGATGAAGGTGGGTGAAAGCTGCTCACACTGCCGTGGTGATTCAGTCTGACTGCTAAGATCCAAGGCATGACTTGGGTCGTGTTATGGGTATATTATATTGGTTCAATATGTTGGCTGATTGTTCTCTTCTTGTTACTTCCAGCGAGGCGCTGTGGTGTAGTGGTTAAGGCATAGATCTTCAAGTCCAGAGGACCAGGGTTCAAGTTCCCACGCCGGCAACCATTAAACCATGCGTTACAGGCTGTTAAGCGCACAAGTTTTGCGAGCTGCTAACCCCGTGCCAGATAATCATTTATTTGGTTGGCGTCAGGAAGGGCATCCGGCAGCAAAAACCCAGCTCCAGCAGTCCTGATCAGGGCAGGCGAAAACTTGTAAACCTGTGTGAAAACATGGACATTAACAGATTACGCGATAAAAAGGGTGCTAGTTTAGGTTAGTTTTCTGTTACTTCCAGCTGGAGATCACAGAGTTTATTCCGACGCTCTGGTACTTCGGCTACACGATCCTCATGAGCTTCAGCATCTGGTTGCTGACCGGCGTCACCGGTTTCTACTCCTCCTACTGCTTTATCACCAAGATCTACTCCTCCATCAAGGTGGAGTAGCAACGCAACGCAAACGACGCGCCTTAGAGTGGATTTTATAGTTGTTCCTTGGTTACTGCCTCTACTTTTACCTTAACTTAGGAGACAATTTAACAGCAGCCCTTACCTTTCGAGAACGAGGATAGGAATGGCAAAGGATGCTTTTAGCAAAAGAAAGGAGTTGTTGACTAAAGGGCTCAGCAAGAAAGTCAAAAAGGGGATTGTGAAGGCGGTGGTTTGGTCTGTGGCACTATACTGCGCTGAAACTTGGACGCTCAAAAAGAAGGACATATGAAGAATAGAAGCATTTGAAATGTGGGTATGCAGAGGAATGGAGAAGATCAGTTGGACAGAGAAGATAACGAATGAAAAAGTGTTGAGGTGATTGGGGAAGCAAGGACTATGATGGAAGTGATAATAAAAAGAAAGAAAAACTGGATGGGACTTGTAATGAGAGGAGAGGGTTTGCTGAGATATACGATAGCGGCAAGAATGGAGGGAAAAAGAGGACCGGGAAGGCCACGGATCAGGATGATAGGCGACCTGCTTGGGAAGGAATCGTATGCAGAGATGAAGAGAAGGGCGGAAGATTGGCTAGGGTGGAAGGTTTGGGCACCAAAGACCTGCCATTTGGCAGAACGCTGAAGAAGAAGAACCCTTACCTGCTTTTTGAAAAAACTTGCAATATACTGAGAAATAAATAAATAAATCTTTATTTCCGCATGAAATGATGTTAATTTGAATTCAGTGTCAACGAAAATAATTTTGCTCGAAATCTGCGATGTCATGTTTATATGTTGACGTCATATATCAATCTAAATGGACTAAGCAAAAAGCTTCTTTGAATGGCAGTTATGGGTTGCCTTTAAGTTGTCTCCTAAGCTAAGGTAAAGTCCATAAAATTCACTCTAAGAATCGAACAGTGTAGAAATGACACACGCTGGCAACTCGTCGTTAGCTGGAACTGTAATGGTGTCGTTGCTGCTCTAGAATGCATTAGTGGTTGTTAGTGAAATGCTTATTTGGAACGCGTCGTGTTCGTCTCACTTTTAATTCGCATGAATTTATCGCAAGCAGTTGTACGTTTATGTTTGCGTGGGTTTTATACGGTAATGATTGAAGTTAATATTCACTGTGTCTTAGCGCTAGTATGCAATTTTTGGAGTTTGTTGTTTGATGCGTAACTTGAGTTTTGTAGCATTTTTGCATTTGTACTCACATTCCGGATCTTTTTGAATCGTTGTATCGTTGTAAGGTCATGTCTGTCTCATTGATTTGATTTGAAGACGTATTTGAGTTTATTGTTATTCTCACTGCTGTCTCTATCAATCTAACTAATTAACTTTTTTTGTCTTCTTTTGTTAATGTTCATGCTTACATGCGGGTTTAGATATCTGGTGAGGACTGCTGAAACAGAGTTTTTACAGCCAGATGCCCATCCTGGCGCCAATCAGGGGGTTGCTGAGACTTCAACCCAGTTCTCTGGGGCTCACTTCCGATGCCTTAAGCATTGCAGCTCAGCGCTTCACTTTATCAATCAAACTATCAAGATCTGATTTGTCACTGATTGTGTGCCTTGTGTGCAATCAGAGGATTGTAGGTTGTTTGTTGATCTCCGCGTGACATATTTTTATAATAGAGTCTTTGAATTGTAAATAGTTTTGATTAGAGCAGAAGGGCCTGAAAACAGGCTGATTTGTTTTCTTAATCCTGAAAGGAATTGCGAGTTAAGGAAGGTGGTTAAAGGAATGATTAATAAATAGCTCATCAGATGTTTTTGATATGGTGGTCCGTTATAAATATTAACTTATTATTATTTACCATATAATGTTGCTTAATTGGCGTAGCGTACAACGGTATATGGTTCAAATGATTACCGTATGCAGGGAAAGAAAAATTGGATTGGGCATGTAGTGAGAGAAGAGGGATTGATACTCGAGAGAAAAACGAGGGAAGAATGAAGGGCAAGAGGATGAGAGGAGAAAAAAGAATATTAAGAATCATAGATGAATTATTGAAAAGAAAATCGTATGGAGACATAAAGAGAATGGCGGAGGACCGCCAGGTGTGGAGAAGTTGGATGCCAGGGACCTGCCGTTTGGCAGTGCTTTTAAGATAGAGATATGGTTCAAATTTTACAAAGCATAATAATGCGTATGGTGTTTGGTGAAATTAAGTGCCCTCTTTATGCATCTAGAAATGCATTAAAATGATATCAAAAGTGCGTAAGACGTGATATATGAAAGTGTGATACAACATTGTCTTTGGATCACGCTCTATAGAGTCTCCTAACCATCTTTGTACTTATCCATTGTACTGTGAGAAATGATATTGTTCTTATTGTTTTTTATTGCTGATGAAATTGTTTTGCTATCTGATAGCTATTGCTGATCTTCTGCTGTTTTGGACATTATTTGCAATAATTTATATTCTTTCTTTCGATACTTAATTATGTTCAATCAATTACTTGCTGAGCCTTTGTGATACATTATTAGACAGCATATCGTTTTTGAATAAGCATTTCGTTCTTAGCATTTTCATGACGACTATGAGATCATCTATGGCCGTAGTATGCAAAACAGGTCATGCAATTAATTTTTGTTTAATAACTCTTTCATATCGTTTTCGTGTACTATATCTAGACATCATAACATAAATTGTTTATTTATCATTGACATTGTTTTGTAGGCTGCTGTTGTATGGTGTTTTAGTGCATGCTATGGTTTGCAGCCGGGGTTTGTGCAGTGGAATTTTAAGATGGCATTAAATTTCGGCTGAAACAGTATGCGGATAAACAATAGTTCATAATGTCCTTTAAACGTTTGCAACTGATATGAAGCATTTGGTTGAGATTTTGCTGATACGTTTTCAGATTTCAGTAAGATGTAAGTAAAGTGTGTAAGACGTAACATATGAACGTGTGATTGTCTTTGGACCATGTTCTATAGAGCCCTTTAACCATCTTTGTACTTATCCATTTTTTTTCTAATCCAGTTTGTGAAACCATCTTGTTAAATTTTTAACATTTTAACTGTGTAGTTGTTCGCATTTGTTTCTGACTGTAATCAAAATTAAGCAGAATTTTGGAGCACGTTAGTTTCCGCATAATGGTGTCCTTCGTATTAGATGCAAAGAAGCAATACATTAGGATGCCTTGTTATTATTATTGAGGTTGAAAATTATCAAAATGTAACCGAATTTATTAGATAATGGATATTCTAAAACAAATACGTATTCTTAGTGATGATCAATATTGATCTTTTTGTAAATGACTGTCTGAATTTTAAAACTATATATTGCTTAAAACATTAGCGTTAAACATGAATTTTTTTTGCTAGTAGTTCGCTTACAATTCCAGTGTAGGCCTTAATTTCCATATGCATTTTGAATATCGTTGTGACGTTATTGTTGTGAAGTTCCTATGATATTGATTTCATAGCGATTTAATGCGTAATTGATTTTTGCTTATTTTAGCAATTTAATCAGATCTATTAACAACGATGCTGGGAATAATTATTGCTATGTTGGTAATGTGAAGGACGTTTTTACTTCTATTTGTTGTATATTATAAACACAAAATAAATCATTCTTATTTACACAACAGTTTGAAGCAACGATCTACTTGTATTGTAGGCCGTGCGCTGTTGCTGCTCCATTTGCCGGAATGCTGGGAATAGCCAGCATAGCCTGTTCATAAAACGTAGCGAACTAACATTCTATCAAATAGATAACTTCCACGAGCCTAACCTGGTCAAACAAATTCAACCCTAACCTAACTAACAACCTTTGCCCTTGTTTCGTTGTTCATATAGTCAATATGTTGATGCTGAATTACATGTTATCAAGCGTCATGGAAATGTCTTTGTGGTTTTCTTTTTGAAAATTCAAGCTGTAGGAAATTACCGCCCCGTCGCTTAGCTTATTAGTCGTTTCAATATCGTAGGCATGGCAAATTTTCTATCACTTTGATTGCTTTGTATGGGGAACACTGCTTAATTTTAAAACAACATAGCTTATACTATAGCCTACTGTATAGCAGGAAATGGAGCTGAAAATCTGAGTTCCCGGGCACAGAATTAAACTAATAATATTAACGCACCGACCATCTGACGTTCTGGACATGTTCCACTCAGCCTCTCCAAATGTAGTTACTCAGGTTCAATGCACATGGGCGCGTTGTACGTGACGAAACAAAAGTTAACGTTTCTTTAACCCGTAGTTGGATATTTTCATTTGGATACAGTTGAGAACAGAACGGTGCAGTTCAGAACAGTTCAGAACAGAACAGTTCAGAATAGAACAGAACAGCGCGGAAGAGAACAGTTCAGTTGAGAACGGAACAGATCCGTTCAGAACAGAACATTTCTGTTCAGAGCAGTTCAGAACAGAACAGTTTCGTCCAGAACAGAACAGTTCAGTTCAGAACAGTTCAGTTCAGAACAGAACAGAACAGTTAAGTTCAGCAAGGTTTGTGAAAAAAGATGTTTGAAGTGCACAAGATTTAACCCGTAGTCGGATATTTCAGTTAAAATGCATTAGCAAGATGCGCCATTTTGAAGCGCTTTTTCGTCATTTCACGTCACTATAATGCAGCAAAACGATGAGGTATTAATGCTGCTAAATAGGCCGTCAAATTAACATCAACGTAATAAAACAGTCACACCACACAATTGCAATATAATCCACAATACTACTGCAGCAGTATAACAATACAGTGTTGTAGTATGGGTCAGCAGTTCTAAACTGAACATTAAATGTACAATACTGGTCTATTATTGCTTTATTTTATTAATCGGTAAGCCACTGAGACACTGTAGGCCTATGGTGTATAAATCTCTCTTCTAAGATTAACTATTAGAGGCCTAGCCTAGTGAGCAACTGAGCATGCTCATTCATATATTCATGCTCATTCATATATTCATGCTCATTCATATATTCATGCTCATTCATAT